>QNGE01003575.1:33522-80795 GCA_008508345.1 Paragonimus westermani
TAATCGAGCTCAGTGGCGTGAATGTTGTCGTTGTTTGTCCGAGTTGTCTGTGAAGTGAGTGCATTTAATGACGCGGGGCAGTGAAAGCCGTAAGGAAGCTGTCTTGCTGATGACGCCTTACTCTCACTTGCATCTCGGTTGTGTTGTTTGCAAGGTGTAGTCACCTTGATGTTGAATGTTTGAATATGGACGTAGTCATTTTCAGTAGTTATGTCCCTTCCCGTCCCCTTCTTTTTCCTTCTCTCTTCCTATACAGGGTTTGCTTTATCTTTATGGTTGTGTGACAGTTTAGCCTTAGTGTTAACCACTGATGTATTGCTATCTGATGATGATGATGATGATGAGCCTTTACCACGTATGTTGTGGATCCATAAATGATTAACCTAGCTATCTCATTCTGGACATGAACTGCGTGCGGTCTATTGAGTAAATGAACTCCACACTATTCTGCTTCGTTATGGTATTTTACACTTTTCTAAACAGACTGTGGAGAAGTTTTACATTTTTTCTTCCAGACGTCGGTAATCTTCTTAGCCGACTTAGTATCTTGCTTGTCGTTCTGCTGTTATCGATTACTTTCGACTTTCATATTACCACTATTTTTAGTTTAACATCTTAGTATTTTCTCACTTGTTCATTTTGAGATGCCACCCGCTGCTGCCGTTCTCTGGATTCTGCTGACACGTAAAACGGCCATTTTCCTAATTCAACTGCACGTGACTGTATGCGTGTTCCGTAGCTGTTGCCAAACCTGTCACTTGTCTTCCCTCTGTCGTGCCAAGCGTTTGGCTCAGTCAGTGCTGATCCATCTATTTGCGATCAGTAGGCACTTGAAAGGCTCAAACCATCCGATCAGTCCTACCGACTGGCTCAAGTCGACCCGTCACATCCGTATTTTATTAGTTTGGCTTAGAATCACTGCGGACTATTTCTTGACCAACCCATTCACAGTTGGCGTAAAGTACACATCTTACATACCAACCTTAATTAGACCAAACAGCACTCCGCTGGCCTGTTTGACAGTCTTCCTCAGGATACTTAATTTTTATGGCCGCAGTGATACGAATTTGTTACGACTGTTCAGGTTGTTTGTTGTAAAAGTCACACATCCGTGATTGATGACCTCAACTCTTAATCTGAAGGTTACTGGCTCGATTCTGTCAGATTATTCGTAGCTGGTGAATCTCAAAAGGGCGAAGGTTGTCCTTGAATATTGGTTTAAAGGTAAGAATCACAATACCATTCATTTATAATACCTTATCTTGAGAGATGTGTTGCTGATGATTTTCGGTTAAAGTGGTGAACTATCCTGCTCTTGCTTGTGGTTTTAAGCGTGTATTACTCAGTGCCTATGTCTATTCGGTCTTCATTACTGTTGTGAGCAATGGGTATTCCCGACTAGGAACCTCGCCCACTCGCATAGGGATTCGCATAGGCCCTCTGTAATCGACCGTCTTTGATCTCACCATGCAGCATGTATCAACTGTTTTGTTTTATGTACAACGCAAGAGTTCTTCGACGCGTACTCATGCAGTCTGCACGTGCGCGACTGATACCCTTGGCTCATTCGCCGCGTATGCTGACAGAGTATCTGCCGCACTGCACACTGTGTAGTACAGCAGTGAACCCATGATCACCCATTTTGTTGATAGGAAACTGTCGAACGTGATAATGCGCGGCAGCCCGAACCACACTAGCGATGAGTATGGCTTATGGTTGAATACGCTGACTAATACACATGCGTATATGCGATTTTTAAAGTGGCAAGTTATGCTTCGGTGCTTGTGACCAACTTTTGAACAACCTATCCTCCATATTTACCGCCCTTCATTTTTTCATCGGTTTACTGATTCTGCGATTAGTAAATCGTTCGTTTCTTCACCCTAGTAACTGGGTCAGTTGGCTACTTTTACTCACCTTTGTTATTTTTTTTCGCAGCTTAACAACTCCACATGAAGGCTCTTATTTTGGTCGGAGGATTTGGTACTCGCTTACGGCCGCTGACCCTAACCCACCCAAAACCGATCGTTGAGTTTTGTAACAAACCCATGCTACTTCATCAGATAGAAGCATTAGTTAAAGTAAGTTCCTTTGCACAAGTGTGTATTACTAATGTGCCATCGTTAAGGAAAACGCCTCATGGTTCGTCGCGGGTATCTCATTAAAATTGCGCTAACTACATTCTTTTGTGAGTTTTTTTGTTTTCGTCATATCAGTGCAAATGCACTTTTACGTCAGCGGTAATGTGAATCTTTGTATCTGAAGTAGGTCAACTGGAAAGTCCATCTAATTCTACCAGCCATGATCTAATGTGACTAATGACCCGTGTATAACAGTCTAACTAATCACAAGCTCATAATCACTAGAAAACGTTTCTTGATATTTCCTAGCAGGCTGAATGAAATGTGATTTGTGCGTGGCTGGAAATTCGTCTTCATAACCTTATTAACTGAAATTGAGAGGACATTTGCTGCTCCTCTTCTCTGGACAACTTGGCAGCGTGAGCGACTGCGATGGAACCCTTGGTTCTGGTATTTCGGTTATGTTTGGTGTGAATTCAGCCTGTAGTCAGACTTTTATACGTCAGGCTAACAATATCACCATCATTGTCACCATCTTCATCACAGTGTCTGTCGGTGATGTGGCTCTGGCTGACGCTGGTCCTATCAGTAGTCCTCGAAGCAGATTGATAAATAACCTCAACTTTAACATCATTCATAATTGATCACAGCTGTCGCATTTCAGTGGACTGAGCGTTTGCATATGATAGGTCACTCCTGCTTAGTTTGCGGCCAATGACTTCGTGGTGAAATGGTTGTCTCATGAAAACGTGGTCGAGGTTCACATCCCGACTATGACAAGGAGATGCAATATTGACTAGCCTTGACAAGGGCGAAACCTGAGCGTAGTGTTTTTTTCAAAGTAGACTGAGTGAAACGTCCGCATCAGCTGCAATCAGTTGTGAGTGGCGTTCAAGTTATATTAACCAAAATATTATGGCGTTTATCAGTACTACTTAAATACACATGTTGGATGCACACAGCTGATACGCACGATATGGTCATGTTGACTTGACAGGTTCACTCATTTGCTCATCCATACCGACCACTGTGTGCAGTTCGGGAGGTCGATCGGGAGAAATAACCCCGCTCACTCTGTAGTGTTGAAACAATTGGTTTGGCTTCGACGATTCCAGAAGAAACAACGGGTATTTGGGTGAAATGGGGTTTTGGAATGAAAATGAGTAATTCTGGTAAACACTACTGGCATATTGCCTGTATACGCATGCTACATACAATAGCTAGCTCAGCAGCGGTTTAGAACACGTGTGCCTGTTGAGATACAGTGAGTAATATAAAACGCACTTTAATGTGCTCTAATTTCCTGAAGTGCTCGCTGTCACACTCGAGAATCCCAGGTTAACAAAGGTGAATTATTGTATTCAGTACATGCTAATCGCAATGTTTAACTTAAAAAAAACTCGATAATGTCGCAGAGTTGCGGTGGTCAGAAAGACTCTTCGTCAGTTAACGCAGCTGCTGGGTAGACTGCTTCTTGTTGCAGTCGACCACGGCAGCTATGGTGCTTAAACGAATTATTTGTGTGCACACGTTGTCGCTTGTTCAGTTTGCAGGAGATTTGAAGTGAAGGAACAATTGCATACAGCCGCATACTCTGCGGACCAAATCTCTGACCTGCTCGAGCGCGATAGGAGGATTAATATGTGATCGATGTGTAGTTTGTTCTTATTCCTTTAGTACAGATGAATTAAGTTCCCATCAGATTACTAGCGGCCACAGTGGCTGAGTTTTGATTATACTGAGTTTGGTAGGTAAGACGGTAAGAGCTTTGACGGGTAACGCGGACAATTGCGAGTACGATCCCCATTCAAATCATCTACACTTGGTGAATCAAAAAAGTACTAGCCTGATCGCAGAATTTCAGTCTGAGGATGAGCTTCTTGAAGTGGTGTCATCAACGTTTTGCTTCTTACTGCCCCTGAAAAGTGTCGACACAAGGTCATCTTGATGGATAGTTTTATCCGCTTTCGAGAACCGTAGCGAACTCGCAGGCCCTACTTCTGAAAGGTGATTTTAAATGTACTGATCACGGCATGACATTACATGTTTGTGACAACATTGCAGTAAAATCAGGAGAATAGCTGGATGAGACTTCGAAACGTTCTGTCCATGGGTCTAACCTTCTGAGTTTATTATGGGTGTGTGCCGTCTACTTCGCTGACGATCCCACCGGCAGTTGGTTGCCCTGAAATTGTTGAGCTCGCACCCCTGGCTAGTTTAGCACACATGCTTTACTGCCGGTCCAACTGGTTTCTTGGCAGATAGCTGATGCATTCGGTCGTAGCGTTACTCAGCTAAATGAAAGACGCAACATTTATGTACAAACGCGTGTTTTGAGTCTGCATATGTTTTCTAATAAGAACGACAGTTTTCAGTGGAGCCACATCATCTACCTAACAGCCTGGTGGTCTACACGAGACCACATCCAAGCTGTAGGTATGCGCCAAGTGAAACGGAAGTGCGATGTTCGAAACTGTTGTCAGTCGAAATCAGTCTGTGCTGGGCACAAAGTTGCACCAGTCGCGCATTGTTCACCATGCGACGTGACACCATTCCAGACTCGCCACTTTGAGTTGCTCAGTTAACCTATAGTGGTCTTTAATTGCACTTACAAAAAAGTTATGTGGTGACTTTCAGCCCTCTGAAAGTAGTTAGCTTTGAATCAGGCACCCTTGTTAGCACTGTCACTGAGACCTGTTCGGTCATAAGTAGATATAGCGAATTGGTCTCAGTGTTATTTTTAGTATCTGGCCTTAATGAAGTCTACTAGGCTGACAGCAGCGGGCCTGCTTTCTGTTGTAGTCTAATTCATCGATGCGACTGAGGTCGCTATACTGTAGACGTCACCTATTCCAGCCTCCACGGCAGCGATGTCCACGGAGTGACGTGTAATGTGCAGTCAGTTTCTAGTACATCGTACTGGTGTCATCTCTTCTACACGTTTGCTACTGTTCCAAATCCTGGTTTCTCAAATGCAGCAGACATCAACGTCAGCGAGTTTGCCGTTTGAATGAGGTCGTCCTATTGATCTGTTTGTTTTCAACTACGAATGTTAAAAGTACCTATATGAACCAGCGCCTTGGGCCTGAGTGGGTAACGGTGGAAACGAGAAACTGAGTCAAGGGATGGGATTTCCGGAGTTTTCGTATATGCAAAAATGCTTGCTAGGAGTGGGGAATTGGAAAATGTCAACAGTTAGGTTAGATAAGTCTCTGAGGGATGGGTCTCTAACAACGTCCGTTCTCCTCTCCGTTCTACTGTATTTAGTAAACAACACGACCCAATCTACACTCCGGCTGTTGCTGCGAGTATTCACGGTTGCATGCGGACAGAGGTGCTGCCTAGGCGCCCAGACCCAAGCAAGAGGACGGTGTGAAGTCTTAGCCAAAACCTTCGGCTTAGTGGCCTGTACCACAAGGCAGTGGATAGATGACAATGGATTAGAGCCACTGCTGTTATTTCTGTAAAAAAAGGCCAGTCATTTTTAACCCCTAATTTTGGGGGCAAAGAGAGTAGTTTCTCGGGGCTCTACCCTTTGACCCACTTGGTTGAATTAATCAGTGTTGTCGTCTTACTGCCCAGTATAGCTCAGTTAGTCATCAAGATGCGTCAACCGTCACAGGCCATCAGTTTCAAGCTTCTGTTTGACACAATCATCACAAGTAGTTACATATATCACGGTATCATACAATCAGACCTGTTACCTATTAAACCTATTAGAATATTACTTCTGTTGAATGGTCTGTGTGGACATATTTGGGCGTAACTAACCGCTTTCAAGTGGCCAGTTTCATATAGCCTTATGTTCATCGAATCACCAGTTTCTTAGTTACTCCACTTAGAGCCTCCGATTAAATTGCCTCTGCAGAGTTCCTTGTATATATGGGGTTTGTCATTAGCTGACCTATGTTGCATTCAACCATTTGTAGTCACGACCACAAGTGGTTGATCTTGATACATTGGATGTCTCATATGATTGTTTATTATTCGTTTTCATGTCAAGTCCGTCGCTTTACAGCTCAACGGTGTTTCATTCCATAGTTGATTAAAACACTCTTCGGGAATAAAACGTTGGGGTGGAAACATACACCTTCAAGGTCGGGTGTGGGCAGTCTCCGTTCTGACCACCTGGCACATTCCAGCGGAACGAATCCTTTTTGTTAGGTGCTGTACTTTTTTGTGATCACTAAACTTTGGAAATATGTTTGGTCTATCGCAAGTTTTATGTTTCCATGAGTAGACACAAGTACACAGTCGTTAAATCTGTTTTTGTATACATTGTGTGTGTGCGTGGTCGCGAGCGGAAGCGTGCGGCACGCAAAGGAACCATCGGTGCCATAGGTCGCGGTGACGTGACTATATGGCGTTGCGATGTGTGCGGCCGCGAATGCGCTGGCCGTTTGGGGCTAGTAGGTCACCAACGTACTCATAGTACCCCGTCGGCGAAGAGGCGGCGAGTACGTTAGGCTCTGGTCATATCAGTGTATCCATTCTACTTCTGTTAATGACTGCATCGACCAACATCCTGGTCGTTGACAATTAATCCGCTCTTCTTTTCAGAAACCTGAGTGTATGTGGTCTTCTATCCATTCTTTTCTTCGGCTTTGTTGATGTATTGTATGATGAATGGTCTGCCTGGCTTTTCATAGTTCAGTGAGAAATTTGCTCTTCATCCCTATCTTCTTTAGGTTGCACTAACCTGCACTCCTATACTGCAACGCTTCTTGTATTACATTTCAAAAATCTTTCTTCTCAGTGTAGATCTCGTCATTGCAGCCTCTCTCTGTTTAGTTTCCGAGAGATAAGAGTTTCCTTTCCTTATTAGCCAATCAACTGGCTAACCAGCATTGGCCGGCTGAACACAAAGGCCCCACTGGCACACCTCCCAGTCTTATTCATTCGGGTTTACACTGGATACGTGGTGTGTTGGTGGAACTGCGATTGGTGCAGCGCAAGCCAATTGCAGTGATGGCTAGGCGCAGGCGTCCTTTGATTTCGGTCACTGTAACAGGCTAATCCGAATCGGATGCCGCCAACCAACCGTGTGTGTGTGTGTGCGCGCGTAGATTCTAATCAAAACTACGCATTTCTGTTTATTTCTGTTTTTGTTTCTTCATTAGGTTGGGGTCACAGAAGTGATTCTCGCAGTTAGCAAATGTGCCGACCGCAGTGATACTTTGGAATCAGAATTATCCAAGCATCAAAAGCGAGTAAGTCTTTATTATCAGACGGTTATCATTACCTCGTCGATTTGCATTTTTTTACGTGAAAGCTGACTTCATTTTCATTCCATTACATATATGTGCACATACAAGGTCAGAAACACCTCCTCTTCAAAATCAGATTACGCTTATTTTTGCCTCAGCTTGTTCATACCATCACTGACCGATTTCTCCTGATATCGCGTTTCGTCCGCTGATTTTGTCTCTCTGAACGCTTTGGCATCTTAACTAAACACTGCTCCAAACCGTACATGACCTTCACTAATCTGTAATGCTGATGTTCAGTCGATGTTCTACTCCAAAAGCAAACTGGGCGGACTGTTTTAACGTGGACAAACAGATGGTTGAAGCACTAACTGGCCAAAAGGTTTCAATAAATGGGGAAAGTATACTTAGTTGCACCGAACACTATCAGAGAATTGCGTTCGGGAGCATCCTATTGAGGTTGGTCGCCTTGGAACGACGTCCAACAGAAACAGGTGGCTGCTCAAGTTGATAAAAATTATTCATTCCACATGTAAGCTGTGCTGGTGATTTCAGTTGCAGATAACGATCAATTGACGATCATCTTAGACGCAAGTAACGTCATCGGCTCCATTTGAAGCGAGGATGTCAGTCGCCTATTTCAACCGATAAGGTTAGTTTGTAGCGCTTCTATTAACGTGTCTAAAACCCATATATTTAGCTGATTAACCAACGGAGAACGATATTACCGTTACCCTTACGCTAGTGCACATTGACCAACCTCGCTTTCATGTCGTTCATCAACGGATTGAAACTGCAACCTTCCCCCGGTTAACGGCAACCACTTTCGGATTAGCCTGTCAGTGGTCGAGGTTCAAGGGTGCCCGCTGTTCACCGCCATTGCGACCAACTTGCGCTGCACCATTTGTTACTCAACTCACACACCACGTATCCAACCTAGACCTAAACACATAAGATCAGCAGGCATGTGAATAAAGGCATTTCTGGTCCAGTTGTCATTGAACTTGTTGAACGATATTTTAATTACAAGCGAGCAGTAGAGGAGTTGGCTGATGTAAATAGTATGGATATGCACTATCAACGAGCGAAACTGGAGTATAGTTTTTTTTTCAAAAGAGGCCGGCCAGAAAGTCTATGGCACTGTGAAAGCTGAGATCATCTGTGATTGTGGTTCGACTAATCTTGACGAAACTTTCTGTTGTTTGCTGGTTATTAACGTTTACATCAATTACAGAATATTTATCCGCCAATCACTTTCGCTGTCGTTATTTTTCAACTGTTCGAAACGTCTACTCTTGTTACAGTGCAACATTTGTCCTGCACGATTGTTGTTTTTTGTTTACCACAAAAAGGTCTACGTCTCGGTGGAGAGTTGGTGAATAGATCACGATCACACTAGTGGGCGTTTCTCTGAGAATTTGGAACGCGGCGAATTGGTTTATTTCTAAGTAGAACGCGCATGAATGAAACAGCATCTTGCACCCCGTTTGGTTTTGAACTGGAATACAGGGAACTATTGAATAACGACCACGAACACGTTGTTAGCCCCGAGGTGTACTAGTGGCAAATAGACATGGAGCTTGCCACTTCCGGGTTTGCTTGCATCATACTGGCGCCGGACCTGACTAATGATGCGGTTCTCTCTGACGGGTGTAATTGTTTTGGTCCAGAGGTCTCACCTACAATATCCATTGTAAGAGACCTATAAGCGCTGTTTTCTTGGGGCATTTCTTCGGGGAACATTTCTAAATCCACCGGATGGTTTGGTCATAAATCAGATGCTTTTTTCCGTTGAAGATGAGTGAATGCAAGCCCAGAGCAATTGTTTCGCCCAATTTAACTACGAATACTTCGTCGATGATCGTCACCGTCCACAGTAGCGTGCCAGTAGTTAGCGTTGATGCCTAACCGTCTTACGACTATGCACAGGATGACGCTGTTTGTTTTTGAGGAGAGAAAGGTGGAACCTAGCTGCTCGTCGTGTCTAAACCCACACACTCAAAGTCGTGATATTTACGCTTTGCAAAAATGACTAAGTTGCAAGTGAATTGAAGGCAGTATTTAAAAGACAGCTTTCTTACAGACTTCGTCGCTCCTTTTTCTCATTTGTCTTTGTTCCGCGTAAAGTTCATTTGGACAGCTAGAACATCTGTTCATCTCAGGTGATTGCTTTTAGGTGGTCGTGAAATTGTCGTTCTCAGCGGCCATTTACCTTCTCTATTAAACGTTTTTCCTTGTGCATCACCAATTGGAGAACATTATTAGCTGTTGGAATTTCGATGGGATTCTATTCACCTCCTCCGACCCGCTCTACTAACCCCTAACGTTTTGTCAATTCGGTTTTCCAACCATCCACTCATCCTTATCCCGATCGAAATCCATACCGGTTTGTACATTAAGAAGAACCTCCATCAATTACCGACAGCACTTGTGTCAGTGGAGGTCATCTGCTCACAAGTGATTCATTTTTGGTTTGGATTTCGATATAGCTGTTACCACGTTCGGATTAAGAAATCGGTAGCTGAAATATATGGGCGGGGCTTCAACATCTGATGAAACCGTGGCAACAAACTTGATGTAGAGTGTGATCTTTGTTATGACATCATGTAGATAGTGCTGGCCAGTTAAAGCATATTTATTAGTCCACTCGAGCAAGTCCACAGCTTCATTTAGGTGCATGGCATCACGCAGACATTTCTGATCATTTTAAGCCAGGTCCAAGTTCAACTGGCCAAATACACTTCAGTTCGCAGTTGGTGATATGGCTGTCTGGGTTTGTGCTCTCGCTTGTCACGCTATTGACTGTTGTCAATCAGATTGAGTTGAGCGTTTTCAAGTCATGCTTCCTCTTACGCGAACCTGGCCAGGTGAGGAAATGAGACTGAAATTTTGAGGGAGGAGATTACTTCGGTAGTTGATTTGTCTCAGACAGGAGGGCGAGCTGAGTTGCACACTACAAGGCAATCGGGTGTGAGTGAAATCTCCGTGAACACACCAAGTACTTGAGTTTATCGGAAGTTGAAGTTTTTTTATTTCGGCCTTGTTAGGAAAAGATGTTGATTGAAAATGCTCAAGGCCGTAACTTGTAAGTATATTGTCATGACCCCACCATTCATGATCGATCGCTAGGAAAATACTGTTTCAAAAGCTTTGTGTTAAGAGAGAAGGGCATAATGGTTGAGTCACGTCACATCGCGTCTCTGAAGTTCCGGCGGATGGAACTCATACGTTCCTGAGCAAAGTCTATGTCAAACAAAATTTGTGTCAGTGAGAACTTTAGCAGTCGCTTGTTGAGGCTACTCAATAGTGCGTATCGCTTTTTGACCCAGTATATCCAACACGATCGGTACATACAAGTTTGGAAGTTTCCTGTCTGTTTTGGATAAGGTACGTGTTAACCTGTTGGCAGCTAGATCTCCCTCTGTGCAGCCATCTCGTTGTACTGAGCCACAGTCGGATACCTTAATCTTTCTTTAATTTTGTTTTCACGCTTAGCCTAGCTTCGGCGCACCACTGAAACCCCGTGGGTTCTTTCCTCATAATTTGGGTTAATCGAGGACTTCAACGTTTGCTGTTACAGGATTTGTCTTTCATATACTGAAGAATTTCAAATAAAAATGATTTCTCTTCCTATCAGCTGCGCGCGCGCATCGTCTTCTCCTATGAAACAGAAGCTATGGGTACTGGTAAGCTAACGTACTTCTTTTCTCTTCTCGTGGTCTTAATTTCGTTTGCTGCACAGTCGACCGAAATATTTATGATCACTCTGTAAGCAATCATTGTCGATACTTCTTTGGTTAATCTGTCATCTATTTGTAAGCAGCTAAGGCTAGGACATAGTCTGTCATCAGTCAAACGCTTAAGTGCATTCTAATCTGAGCTTTCCTGGTTGCATCCTCTTCTCGTAGTTTTCTCAGGCGGCTGTAAACCTATCTGCCTAATACAAATGAGTGTATGAATCGCCTAACTGAATGGACTGAATTCTCACCCTAATATTTCCAACGAAAGATTTCTACTCCTTTTGCCGACTGTGCATTTTTACTCTGTTATTGAGCATGCCTTCCCATAGGTCTAGTATTTCGTCTTGTCCCGTGTGTCGTTAATTCATGTAAGCCAATGAAACTGAATCCCCTTGTATCGGCTGTCGTTCGTCATACATTTGGAATCGGACAGATAAATGACTTACAATCAACTATATCCCGCGTGGTCAGACGTTATGCGCAGCTCGTTGTCCGCTTTTCTAAATTTATAAACCATTAAGGTTGAATATTCTGTGCAATAATCGTTGACTTTTCAAATTAACCTCAATAGTTGAAATTGTTATCTCCCTTTCATTTTCTTAGCCGGCCCAATCGCTCTGGCTAGACAATGGCTTCTTGCAGATGAATCTCCGTTTTTCGTTCTGAACAGTGATGTGGTTTGCGAGTTCCCGTTCGACAGTTTCATTAAGTTCCACAAATCTCATGGTAGGGAAGGGTCTATCATGGTGAGTCGTGTGGTCATTTTATTCTCACTTTCAGCTTTCAGTACGTTTCCCTAAATTTTACTAGGAACTTGACTTTAGTCGCTGTGAGAATATTCTCTTGGATGGTTGTGTTTGTTTCCGGATTGGCTAAAGGACGCATACTTATTGCTGCCACTTGCAGTCAGTAAACAACCTGGTCCTAGCCATCCTATGGTTCGTGTTATATTCAGTCCAGCGCTGTCGCACGGTTTGTTGTTCAGGCAAATGATAGTGACCTTGTAACAGGCAAGCCGGACGTTCTGGCTTCGTTTACCCGATACACTCGTAAACCCACTTTGTGCAACGTGGTGACACCAGGGGACAGCGTTTCTTAGAAGTACGGGATTCCAACGATATTCCTGTAAAAGGAGATAACAGAAACAAACGTGAGCCAAAGGCCCAGTAAGACATGCACACGACTTACAACCTCTTTTTGGATGATTTCAGGTAATGGTATCACTCGCATCTAACTGTAATCGGGAGTTTGTGATAACCAACTCGTGAGTGGCACACAAATGTAGCAGACGGTCGCCGTTTTTATTGATTGCCCTAACCTCTCGATGTCCAAGGCTCTCCGGCCAGGCTTCTGAAGCACACCCAAGCCGCGCGTTGAAGTCGCCCAGAAGGAGCAGTTGGTCACTCACCGGCATCGGGTAGATTGTGGCAGAGCGCTGATCATAAAATTGGTCTTTTGCATCATCGATGCGAGCCATTGTTGAACCGTAACCACTAAGGAAAGTCGTCAACGTACCCCGGGTGTGTCGCGGGCGTGTTAGCATGATTCGAGGGCTTTTACCGTGTGACTTGTCTGCCATCAAAGAATTAATATGAACGATTGTGAACTAGACACTGTGTTCCTAGACATTTGGTCTGCAAGCCTTGTCTCACTGAAGGCTGCGGCGTCGATTTTCTGGTGTAATGGCTCCTTCGCATTCGGTACGGTGTGGGCATTCTGGCCATGTTTTGTTGCGTTGATCTTGTTGCGTGCGTACATTCCATGTCCCAACGGTGTCTTGCCTCCACGGGCATATCTCAGATTGGCTTGGGGGATCTCAGTTGGTGTCTGAGACTCAACAGTTTGATCTGCGGGACACAAGAAAACAGGGTATTCTTTGGGGATTCTACTCAATCATTGACTGGGAATTCTTACTCACTTGACAGTGCGAGTCTGACCCAGCCGAGTGCGTGATGAATGAGACATTATTGTCTGATTCCGATTACTGCTGTACGCGGTAGATGTATCGTGAACTACATCGGATTCGTGTGGTGTGTTGAAATGTTTTCGAATCGCTGAAATTGTTCGTTTTCTGCTCGTCTGGTTTCACATCTCTTTAGGAGCATTTCTGGATATATCTCTTGCATTCTACCCTATGCACGTTGTTGCGTGCTCCACTGTCTGAGCTACCGTACGCAATCAGTAGTCGACTGTTTCTCTCTGGCTGTTCTCCTTTAGCCTTTTTATCATGGTTTAGTTTGGATGAGCCGATTTCCTTCTCATAATGGCCCTCTTGGTCAACAGCATTCATATTTGACTATCACGCCACCGGGTAGCAATAAAGGTCCCTGCGGTACCACGCGCTTACACGTGCCATTCTCACTCAGTGAGTTGCCTTCTTCTTTCAGCTTCCAAAGGATCCATTTTGAGCTGTCTAGTCTGTCTATCGAGTGAGCGGTTTGAGTTTACCTCAACAAATCAGAATTCCATCTAGCCAAGCTCATGTTGCTAAGTTTCCGGTATTCCCGTATCATTTAGTTGTTGGAAACCTTTCATTTCCGTGAATTTGGTGAATGAGTTCTCAACTTTACAGCGCACGAGGTTTGGTTGATAGGCGCCACTGCTTATGGACAATAACGACAGTTCCCTATTATTCAGGCAGAAGTGCTCATACCTGGACCAGAACTTGAAGGAATTTCAACTCCAGCCGAAGATGCTTCAACTGGCAATCGAAACCCCCAAGCTAGCTCGGTTCGTTCATGTCCAGAAGTTGAAGTGAAAGGGATACATGATGCAAAAAACCAAAAGGCTGTTTAATCAGCCCACCCAGCTGTTGTTCTGTTATTTTTTTCGAGACTTTCTGTTAACCGACTGGTTTATCCACCAAAGGTGTCAAGAAAGAGCATGTTTAATGGTACGGGTAAGAAAGGTCTACCAATCTCACGTGTAAGGCACAAAACTGGCTGTCCGACAAGTAGCATGACAGGTTTGACAATTTATTGACTGTTGCCGAAGCCATTAGCATGCGATTGTGCAACCTTGACCTCTGTGCTCAGAAGTTCGTGTACGAAAAGCTTAGTCAATCTACTTACCATTCCCTTCACAGGTTACTCAGGTTGAAGAACCATCGAAGTATGGTGTCGTGGTCTATGATGGGGACACTGGGCGCGTTGACCGATTTGTTGAGAAACCGATCGAATATGTGAGCAACAAAATCAATGCTGGAATATATCTGCTCAACGTAAATGTGGTCAATCGAATTCCAGTATGTGAACACTCTTACATATGCTCACCAGTATGTATTGGGTCAAGGTTATTGTTTTTGTTGAGTTAAACGGTAGATCGCTATCCAAGTGTTTTTTTACCATCTGGACTACCCGTGTGCTTTCTCAACGCTGGATTACTAAGGCCGATACTGTGCTAACTGCGATCGACTGTTACATTAACTAATACCTTCGCCGTAGTGTTAATTTGAAACACTCAGTTCTGTTGACCCAGTTCAGCAATAGCTACTAGTAGTTGTCATGTACGTCCGTTGGTTCGTGCTCGAATACATATCACATCACCTCTTGAAAACCGCGGTTACTGATTTGTTTTCTTGTGTACATTTACTGCTGACTCCTGTAACGGAACAACCCTTCTTGGGCTTCCTTTCGTGTTCACTGCCATTACTTATGAGCCTAACGTGAAGCGTGTACCTTTCTTAGTGGGAGTGCATGTGACGAGGTCACTGTCTGTCGTCGTTGTGTTATAACTTTTGCAGTAGTTGGTTGCCATGCCTACCAAGTATCTGTTTATCATATGCTGCTTTATAAAAGTTTCCGCTGTGCTGATCAGTCGTGCATCCTTGCGCATAAGGCAGCACTTTTCTGCTGCTACGGTAATTATGACATTCTCATCTTAGGCTGATGCAGTTGTGTATCAAATAAAATAATTTATCGATCAAGAGCAGTACGAGTGCAAGGCGATTGGACAAAACACTAACCTCTACTTCGTTGTGTTTATGGTCACAAGCGAGATAGATTTTCGAAAATCAGCACTCATTGAGATGAGTTGGAGGGGAAGAGACCAAATTGTCGCGTGGGCTGGGTGTACGTGTTTGGTCATAGTAATCGCAAGTTGTGATCGAACTGTTTTTGAACAAACAAATCCGGATGGCGTAGTAGGATTGTAGCCACGTCGGCTATAGACAGGATGCGCCACTCGACCTTTCAGGAAACGGTGGCCGGGGTACGGTGGGCAGTGCGAAACACCCTCTGCGTGGATGAGTTGATGCTCTGTGTTGTTCTGGAGCGAAGCCACGCTGGGCAGTTTTCGCGAATTCTTTCCGATAGATTCCTAGTGGTGCCACCAATGTATACTAAACCACGGGAACAGTCAAATGAACAGATCGAAAATAAGGCAGCATTGTTAAGGTTAAGTGGCACCGTCCGTTTTGGTTGAAATCTTACGACAGGACCTGCAGCATACTAGGTACTGCCGATCGCATCAGTTAGTTGGCGTACTGTCAGCTTGACTGCTGTGTCCCCTTCAAGTGGCAGGGTTACGTAAATCTTCTTATCAACTGTGTTTGTTAGGACTTGTATCGACCTCTCTTGCATGTTTCCGATAATAAATTTATCAAAATAGGCATTACTAGAAAGGATATCCTGTAACATACTTAGCTTCAGTTCTATCGTACCTTCTGTACAAATTATGACTGTTCTATTAGCCAAGCAACACGCAATGTCCCATTTGAGACTAATCGATGCATGGCCGTGGAGTTGTTGGTGTTACCCACTCCAGGTGGGCATGACCACAACGAATTTGAGGTTTGTGTTTTACCCAATCTCCTTGCCCTCGTACTATTTTCGACCAATAACTTTACCTACTGTTACTTAATTTGATGTACAGTTGTACCACTCGAAGGTGAGGACTTATCGAAAACAGTTCTGTTTGTCGCAAAATTGCTTTACGTTGTTTTTGCGGGGATTTCCAGTTATATGAAACATATCAAGAATCACTTCGGCAGTTAAACAACTTCAACAGTACTTGAAACTATGGCATTCATAACATTCTTCACCTAAGGTTACTGTTCATTTGATCTTCTAGATGCGTCCTACTTCTATCGAAAAGGAGATCTTTCCTTTGATGGCCAAAGCACAGCAGCTTTATTGTTTGGCACTTCCTGGTGAGTAGCGTATGCTCGTTCGACTGTTTTGCGCGAGTTCTAAAAGTCGTATGCTAAAAGTAAACTATGCCCTCATCAAGTTCATTTCTGGATTTAATTCCTTGACTGTGTCAGTTGATCTATTAAGTTACATGTTACCTTTGCCAAAGTATCCAGAAACTTCAGGCCGGACACTGGTTACGGATTTATGATTATTGGCTGGGGGATTGCCGTTGGGTGAATACACTTCATGTTTAGACAGACTTTTTCAGTACACCGCTTTTGAACAAAAGCTGGTGTCAAGAAGTGCGTAACTCTATTCGACGGACTGTTAATATCTTCCCTTTATGTTTGTTGACTATGATATTAGTTATTCCACACTGGGTGTTACCGAATTAACTCATCAGCTTTTAAATTTACCCATTATGATAATGAGAATAAAGACATAAGCGAACATGTTCTCGATAATTCATCTTCAGAGCGGTACGTTTATACACAGAATTATTGGAGTTAGGTCGAATTACCGATCGGATTTGTGACAAAGAAACTAAGTCACTGGTCCATCTGTTGGCGTGGGTTTACTGTTCTATCACGTCAAGCGCACTGGTTTGCCGTCGATCCGTTGAATTTGTGGTCATGGTAGGTGCAGCGGTTGAACAAACCGCTTTTGATGACGTAACATCAGGCCAAGTAGCCTGATTCTGATGGTCCCAGCAGTACAAAGCGTATTCATTCAGACGGCTCTTGATGGGTTGTCTGGCCCACGATGTACCACCTGGAGAGCTTAATACTCAATATTCAGCCAAATGAGCAGGTATAGCACTGTTGACCGACTGTTTCCCCGTTCCCCAGCTACCGTGGATGGTGTTCTCGGCATCGTTTCAAAAGCTGTCTTGACGTTTGATGGATTGGATACGGAGTTCAGCTGTAACATATATCCTACTGAGTGCCTGGTTGAGCCATTCTCCGAAATTGTAACCTGTGTACGGCACTCGACTAAACTTGGGTTTCTTTCTTACGCCGTACATTCCAGGTTTTGGTGACGTTCTGATCATGTTTCTGGTGATAAATCGTCCCGGGTAGCCGTTACCTTCGAGTACGTTCTCTGTGAATTCGAGTTGACTGTCTAGCTTATCCGCTGGGCGAATTTTGTGTGCTCTGTCAATCAGGCAACGCACTAAACTGCGAAAGTTTATTTACTGACTGACCTGTCCAGGTATTCTTGCTACGACTCCTGTGTTGAATAGTACGCTACATTCGTCGTTGCCAATGAACATCTAGGAAAGATATTTGGTTTTCAGTCTCCTCCTCAAGCGTAAACTTGTCAAGTACTGGGCACATGTTAGTGTCTGAACTAGTAATGATACACATTGATGACACTGACTGAGCTGGCTGATCGTAGATTGTAGGCTTGATGCGTTCAAGTCTTCCCATGGTTTTATGGGTCAGGATAGGTCCGGAAGGGGATCCCATTGCTGTCTGTCGATACAACACACCGTTGAGTAGCATTTGTGAATCGAATTTGCATCGGTACAGAAGCCCTTTCAATTTCAGTATCTGTAGCCCAACATCAAATCCGGTATCAGATACGTAGTCATAGATAGAAATGCCATTTTGTAGCAGCCATAAGCCTGCGAATGACGACACTTTTAAGCCATCTTTTTGAATCGATCCTTTCGAACTTATGCACTAGTCTCGAGTTTCACTTTCGTTGGGGCTCATCGGTAATAATTGCCCTTGCTGCAGATGAGCGTAGAACTCCGGTTTAAGTGCTTGTGAGTCAAGTGTGCTGAACACTGTTTCATTAAGTAAACGTCACGTTGGACCGACTTCTCTCATCCAAACGCTCGACCTCAATCGAGCAAGGCTCCATATTGACATAATTTGCATGTTTTTGATTGCCTAGTTGACACTCCATCAATCAAACGATAAATTGGTTTGATTTAAGTTAACGTTGGTTGTGTCAGCGTTCTGGACAAGAAGAAACAGACTGTTTTGTGATTAACGTTGCTTCCATGAAGGTTTTGTATTTCGATTACGTGACAACACCTTAGACGAATCAGTCGAATGAACTAACTTACCTGTCTCCAAGACGTCTGTGAAAAACACTGGGTTCTTTCGAGAATTTTCGTTGTTAGTATTGATTACGTCATAGTTTCAAATAACCACTTCGGGCTAGTGTTCAGCCGTGTACTATCCCGTTCTCCGTTTTTCCTGCATTATTTTCTTCCTGTGAACCCCCGAAAATGCAGGCTGGATCAAGCAAAATAGAACTGCGCCTAACAGAACCCAAATTTTTCGCCTTGAAGTGAAGTAAAAAACCTTGGTCTCGAGAATAATACGAGTCATCGCTAATTGTTCCCAAGTCACGTCCAATTGCCAGTGCAAAACATCACTGTATTCCCTTCCATTGTGTATATGATAGAGAGGAAAATACGGATGTTTAAGTGGTGCATGGTGACCTCAAACATTCTCGAATCAGGAGGTTAAAGGAAATTCACTAAAACTAGTAGCTAATGTCACCGAGCCGTCGATGAACATGGTGGAATAAATGTCGAAGAGGTAACAATTAGCGAGGGTTACGTTTGGGTTCTTCTAGGGATTTCTATTCACTCTGGTTGTACCAAACCGTTTTCTCACTGGAGACAGTTTTGAATGGAAAATTAGGATTATCGGAGAGTTCTCCCTACGGAAAACCTGGTTCTTTCGAAGATACCCATTGAAGTCACGAGAACAAAAAGTTACCGAACAATACTAGCTTCCTGTATTTGATCCTGAGGCCAATTACAACACAATAAATATAAAAACAGTAACTAGGTTAGGTGATAAAAACAGTCAATAGAGGTTTTGGACAACTTGTTCGTTATTAGATACGCATTCACTCCCAAATTGTGAGCTTGATTGATTGTGGACCAAGGGAGATCAAGTGTCCACACAGACTTCTGAGCGTGGAGTTCCGTATTGCGTAATCGGACACTAATGGCCTCAGCAGCGGTCAGTATTCGGAATCTCACCGTTGTTGATCGATCTGTTGGCACTCGGCAAGCAATCTGAACAGAATCTTTCTTACTGACAATGATTGGAGTCGGTCAAATGAGCAACAATGGCGCTTGAAACCGTTTTAATCACACTACTGTTCAACTACGCAGGATGATGTTCACCCACTCTATTAAACAATCGCCTTGTACTACGACCAGTGTATTATACTCGACACTGGCAAACAAATGGGTGCACGCAACGGCTAGTTGTAGAACATGGGAATTTGTTCTCGAGTTGTGACGTGATATCGGGTGTTGAACGGAAATTCACATACAACTAGGCGGCAGGGTAGGTTGTTTCGACTGACTTTCTGAGCTTCCTTGCGACAACCTCGGCCGAAGAGTCTCCTTTGGAGGGAAGACTAGTAAACTCAAGTATTTTATTCACCGAGAATGACTTAAGTTTCGACTCTACCGTCTGCATCGCCTTCTGATTGAAACGCACTGGGTAGCCATTCTGCATGAACACTTGTAGAAAATTTAGTGTGGCTTGTAAGGTGTCAGTCGTGCAGTTCTTTAACGCCCTACTTGTCGGACACCGTATGAGGCTTCGTTTTTTATTAGGCGGAACGAAACTGTCAAAGTTGAATTGAACCATCTCTTCTTAATATGCCAACATCCAGAAGATTTACTTGGCCGTTGCTGTCTAACTCTGATGAGTTCATTACTTTAATGAGCTCAATCCAAAGCTGCCATAACTCCGTTTTCATGTTTATGGTGTTATCAGCCTGTCAAACACAGAAAACAAGCGTTGTTCGCTACTCTATGGTTCTCATAGCAGCCTAACTCCTTATTGATAAATGCTATCAGGACTTGTGTGCTGCAGTTCCGTCCGCATTGGATCACACTTTTCTTGCTGAAATAGGGCTTTTAGTAGCCCCTTTGGAAACTGCGGTCTAACCCGAAGTTTCGTTCACGTCCGAGCTCATCAGTAGTCTACTCATATCAGTCCCCCCATGTGGTCGGTCAACCCGATCATTACTCACAGGCGAACGTGGCTAAATGTTTCGATATGGTAGTCCAGTCATGCATGTTGTCATGTTAATGATGCAGTGGTCTTTACGGTCGCCCCAGACTGACGTAGTGCAGCGTTTCAATCCCAACCTTGGCAACAGTATACGTTACTTGTAGGCTGTAACAAAAGCTGAACACCTGCCTAGCACTTACTTTCGATGAGGGCTTGCTGTATGTTGCTGGATGTTGTGGTCAAATGTTAGACGAACCCGGCCTGTGATAACCACCATTGTTTTGTAGCTCCTTGTTCATGTGCAGTGGCTCCCCTACAGTGATCACCACTAGAGAGCTCCTTGATCAGTGAAGAGTTGTTATTTTCTTTCTCCTTGCTGTAGAAGAGTAGCAGCTTTTTTGTTGCCTATGGTTCATCTCTTGAAAAATTCCACCAGATCGTACAAAAAGTCGTTAGCTAGTGGTTTGCACTGATTATTTCTTTTTAGAACTAGCCCCGTTCTTCATCATCATAGATTGTGGTACACCAGTGGTTCTCACTGACATCTGCTACACAACGGCGAGGAGCAAAATCAAGCACTGATCAGGCCGATAATGAAGAAGGGAAATGGACCCAGTTAACAAAAGTAGCTACGTGTATATTCAAACATTCAACCACAAGGTGCCTGCACTTTGCAAACAAACCGTCGAGTTGTGAGTGGAACTAAAGCATCATTAGCGAGACAGCTTTCTTACGACTTTCACTGCCCCGCGTCATTCAGTGCACTCACTTCACAGATAGCTCGACCAAACAACGATAACGTTAGCCACGATCTCATCGAACGTCCCCAGCCACCGACTGTGTGAGTTGTGAGGCCCGCAGCTCGGAAGACGAATCCGACCAACGGTGGCCAACCTCTTGGTGAACGACCTCATTTCTCTACGCCAGATCATCATCTGTCCACTTCACGCCAGTCGGCCGCAGAGTCAGCAAACAGTGTTCGGTGTGGCAGTCGACCAGCTGATATCCTTAGTACATGACATAACCATCTAAGTCTGTGTAAGTGTAAGGATTGAATGAAAGAACTCGTTTGATAATCACTACCAAACACCCGCCTCTCAACCTCCTCGTTGCTTACTCGTTGGTTCCACTCGATACGAGCGATCGAACGCAGATATCGGTGGTCAACTACCTGGAGATGGTTCACGTCTTCTACTCTGAGCGGCCAAGTTTCGCTGACGTGAAGTAACACAGTCCTCACTATCACCTTACATACGCGATCGTTAAGAATAAGAGAGACACCTATCTGTCGCCAGAGGTGTCGCAGATTGGCGAACAGCACCCTAGCCTTAGAGATACGCGCTTCTGTTTCACTCCCTACACTTCTGCTGCCGCTAATGCAGTTTCCAAGGTACACAAACCGGCCAACCACCTCCGTTACATTATTGTCTAACATTAAATCTACGTAATCACAGCAATCTTGTAGGAGTACTTTGCACCCTGAGGCTGCAAGGTCCATTCCAAAGCATTTAGCAGATCGCGAAATGGCGTCTAGCATCGCTTGTGCTGCTTGAAAGTTGTCAGACAGCAACACGTTGTCGTCAGCATAAAAAAGATCAGTCGGTCATCCGCTGGGTAGGAGTTCCACGCCGGCATCTTGCGAGTGCCGGAGACAGTCGTCCATTATTTCGTCTGTCAAAAAACTCTATAAAAAACAGTGCCTTGATGGACGCCGTTCCTGGTGTTGAAACTGCCAGACAGTTCACCGCAAACCCCAACCTAACCGGACATATGAGAATAAGACGCCGACAGCATACTTAACCGGTACACCCCTGCGTTTGAGCGACTCTAAAAGTGTAGTTTGGTCCACTGAGTCGAACGCATCTCTATAGTCGAGAAATACGGCAGTTGTTTGCCGGTGATATACATGACGCTGCTCCAGAATCTGATGAGGAGTAAAAATTTGATCAGTGCATCCCCGTCCAGGGCGAAATTCGCACTGCTCCTGCCTTAAGTTTGCCTCTCGAGCTGCCGTGGATCGACGAAGTATAATGCATGTCGGAACCCCAATAATGTCTGGGGTCAAGTTAATTCCCCTCTGGTTTCCGCAAGAGCCCCGGACGTCTTTCTTGGAAATTGTAAACATTGTTGACTGACCTCAACACGGAAAAATGGTTTCCGTCGTCTGCAGAAGTTGAAAAACTGAGTCGAGGCCTCTACTGATGCCTCCGCATCTTCATTGAAAAGTGCCTGCATGAGATCATCTGGACCGGCAGCCTGATTGCATTTGAGTGCCGATAGATAATTGCGCTATTTAGAATGAGCCGTTTGTCTTCTCGTTTTTTTTATTGCCTGTTGTGTCATCTCGGTCGCTTTTTATGCTGATGCTGTCAGCAGCTACGTAGTGTAGAATGTCAAAATAATCGGACATTTTAAAGGTGTTATTCTTTACTACGATTGTTTGTTGAAACGTAGTTAACTTAGTGTTGCTGTGCGTGATACTGTTCAATTTTTTGCGTATATCACTCTAGGTGTATCACGTGTAGAAATTATATGAACACCAATCTTGCCCCCGTTCTGTGGGGTGCTCGCCGCAGTGGACTACTGCAACTGATCTGGTGTTTAATGCCACTTTGTTATGTGGTGCTTTGATCAAAATTCGCCAACTCGTCTGTTTTTGCGTGAGATGGGAAGAGACTTGTAAATTCAAGCTTCTCCATTTCCTTAGTGTTCATTTACTGTTGTACCTGGTGAACCACTTGGAACTCTTAAATGTTTCAATCGCTGCAACCACTCGTCGAACTTTGCTTTTTTTGCTCGGTATACTGCTTTGCGCAAGTTCACCTTCTTCCTGCTGGATGTTCAGGTGATAATCAATTTGTCAAAGTTTCTGAGTAACACTTGCGAAGAGCTGTTTGTTTTATTTTCCATGTTCTGCCCTCTAGTAAGCCGAGTGTGCTGATATATCATTATTCCGCTGGTAAATTGTTTTGTTTGCTGCCCGTAACTTGTTGGGTGTTTCGTTTCTAACGTTGTTTCTTGATCTCGGTACCTGCCTGTGTTGCGAGAGAACGAACGTTGTGGGAGGTTTTTTTTCTGATATAACTGCTTGTTTGTTCTAGGTTTTTGGATGGACGTTGGTCAGCCGAACGATTTTCTCGTTGGGACAAACTTATATCTCAAGCATCTGAGCCAGACTCCGGATAAAGTCATTTTGGCCTGTGGGTCCCACATTCAAGGTCATGTGCTAATCGTAAGTCTTGTGTTCATGTGGCTTCCACCACACCTTTGTGTGGGTCATAATCGTTTGTTTGTATAAATACTGCTTTGTTTATTTCTCTTGCTGTTTGTTTATTTGATATCATAACATTAACTAAACCGTCACGTTTGAACGTCCACTGCTCCGGTGAACCTAACTAATATTTATAAACAGATTGAGAATAACACGTCGTTACAAGCGGGTTGTAATATTGTATAACAGGCAGTTTCGTTGTGAGTAGTATACTACTCACAAGTAATATATTACCCACAGGCGAATGGTGAGAGCTTCAGCACAGCACCGCTCCGCATAAGAAGGCAGACCCTTGTGAATCAGCTTGACCAAAACCTACGTTGTGATTCTCTNTAGTGCGATGGCCGAATCCTTCTCTAGCTTCTGAATTTGATAAGTGTGTTTAGGAGGAAACCTCGCGTGTTTCTTGTGTTCGGTAGCACGTACTTTCAGTTGTCTACTTGTCACTCTAATGTAGCTGGCACTGCAATCATCGCATCTGATTTCGTGAATGCAGTTTATCCGGTCGTCCATACAAAGTGGATCCTTAGGATGCGTCACCAGTCGTTCTGAGGTATCGTCTAACCGAAATGCTGTCCGGATAGCGTACTCCGAGAGAATTGATCGAATTTTTTCAGATGTTTGTTCACGGTGTGCATACTGGACGTAAAAGTTCTGGTCGTTTTGGTCCTCTCTTTTATGGACATACGCTTAATTGTGTTCTCAATAAATACATTCGGATAGTGATCATCGGATAGCATTTCATTAATATGAGAAATCTGTTGTTCTGGAGAGTTCAGTGGTACAAATCTTATTAGCTCTGTTGACGAGTGATTTGATGACTGCTCTCTTCATACCGATTAGGTGGGACGAGTTGAATTTGAAATAACGGCCAGAATGGGTTGGTTTGCGGTACATCGAAACCTGAACTCTCTGTTGCTCGTCAACTTCGAACGACTGGTAACGCGTGCTAAGGCCACGCGAGGTGGTTGAAACGTAGAGTATTACAACCTGATCGTAACGATCCGTTGTTCTCAATCTGTTTATCAATAACGTTAAACACGACGCCCAAGCTGTTCAACTTCATTCACACTAAATTTGGTGCGGATATTTTACAACTGATCAATATTCATTCTGTGAAGCGTGACCGCGCAGTGGAAAAATTAACGAAGTGCAATAATTCTGGTTACAAAATAGCGAATGACATTAGGGACTGGACTCAACGAGGA
This sequence comes from Paragonimus westermani, assembly GCA_008508345.1. NCBI lineage: Eukaryota > Metazoa > Platyhelminthes > Trematoda > Plagiorchiida > Troglotrematidae > Paragonimus > Paragonimus westermani. Next base: position 58,163 of record QNGE01003575.1, read on the forward strand.
TGAACACTGTTCATGAAACGTCCAGTGGTGTTGAGGGGTATTCGAGGTGCTTCAAGCGTAGTTGATGTTACGAAGTGTTGGAACTGAAATTGAGTCCAACAGTAGAGTGTTCTAGCCGGCTGCCAACTACTGATGTTGTAGGAAGAGCTAACATATGCACGTAACAAAGTTTATTTAAGAGTGTTATCACTATTTTTTTATCAAGTCAAACAAAAATGTACAGTGCGGTCTAATGCAGTAATTACGCGTAATTAACAAAGTATAGAACAATGAAAAAATGAAAACCGAGGGTTGTGCCGGTTGTCGTTTTGCACTCCATTATGTGCTCTCTATATGATTAGTTTAGACTTTGGCCTACCTTGTTGTTTCTTGATATTTATTGCCTGGAAAGCAACCATCTGTGAACTTCTTAATTGACATTCTAGAGACTGACGTCAGTGTGCTTTTACCGAACGATCCGTCATTTTGTTATGGGTTGAAAGTCGGATTTTCTAAGCATTACCGTACTTCAACAATCCGTTGATTAAAATGGTCGCCATCCACCTCGTCGGTAGTTTGTTATCCCTTCGTTTGAAATTTAAAAGGCACTGCTTACTCCATTTGGGCGTTTGTCGCTTTTTCGAGTGCTGTAGGGCAGATTGAGAACCTCTCTTTCACCAAAGTTGCTGTTCGAATACTCTATCCAACACGATAACACATTTTAGTCAGTGATGTGCGCGTTGGATACGCGTCTGACCTCTCGTCAGCACTTTTTCAGGATTCCCTCCAGGATTTTCTCGTCACTGCTAAAATGAATAATTGGCATTACCATCTAGTTAGGTTTCTAAGGTTGTTTTAGCTTTGCACACCTAATATGGAGCTAGTACAAACTGACAATGTGATCAGCTGTACCCGTCTCAGCCAATCGGTTGTTCACATATTGTGACAGTAACCTGTATTTCTTCATATAGTTCCCAATCGATCTATTTTCAAACATTATTGATGCGTTGCTATAAGGTATGCCCATATTTTTGATCTTTTATGCGTGAAAGGACCCTAGTGCAACCATTTCTCCGTCTTGCGTGCTAGGCCCCAGTGTGGTTGTTGGACCCGATTGCGTGATTGAGGACGGAGTAAGAATTCGTAATTCCACCCTGCTTCAAGGCAGCATCGTTCGTGCTCATTCGTGGATATCCAATTGCATCATCGGTTGGCGGTGTATTGTGGGCCAGTGGGTATGTACAAACGTTCTACAAAGTGCGATCAGCGTTGCTGCTAGTTATGTTTGCCGTTGTTTGTGGTTCATCTGGTGAATTTCTTTATCTGTTGGTATCACAATTTTCCGATCAATACGACTAGTTTTATGTTTACTCTAGGAGTTATTATTTGGGCTTCGGCGGATTCGCGGAAAAGGTGATTTCAACTAAACTGTCTGGTATAGTATTGAGCCCTTTAGTTCTACTGCTCTTTACTTATTTCGTAGACTTTTCGTTGTCGCGCGGCATCCACTATTCGGATATTTACCTCAAACTCGAATTTCATAATGAAGCCAGTGCTCTGGGATTCTAGCCCAGACAGTGTTTAATGACCCTCTCTTTGTTGATTGATCAGCACTATTCGGCATATGTGCTATTCGGCTGATCAGAGGTGTAGCCACGGGTTATGCATATTGTTGCGGTTGCTGCATTCATTACTATCTTGTGTTTGACAACTGTGGCCGGGTTTATTGTCATGGTTGAAGCCCTCGTGATTCACTGATTGTGCGGCTTGAAGTGTTTGGAGGTATGATGGCTGGTTAGGCTCGATGGCGTGAATGTTGGCGCTATGTAAATGTCTGCGTTGTTGTTAGGTGTGCTTACAATCACCTGGAAGACCTGTGACGACAGTGATCATAATCATCATCATCATCATAAACAGCAATACATCAGTGGTTCACATCAATGCTTAACTGCCACACAACCATTAAGAAAAAGCAAATCCTATATAGGAAGAGAAGGAAAAAAGAAGGGGACAGTAAGGGACCTAACTACTGAAGATGGTTACGTTTATATTGAAACATTCCAAATCAAGGTGCCTACATCTTGCAAACAAACAACCGAGCTGCAAGTGTTAGAAGCATATTCTCAGACCCACAGATGTGTGCATATTGGACGATCGTGAAAGCCGTACCACTACACGATCGTAAAACGCACACAGACCGTTTTGAAATGTTGCATTATTGGTGTCACTGTTCACGTGCAGTAATTGCATAACACCAAAAGTTGAGCAACAAGGGGGTAAGAAGTGAAGGTTTAACGAAGCCCAAGTTAGCTCATTCACTTAATTCTTAAGGCAGAAACCCAGAGCTATGGACCACTCGCTAAAATACATGACTGAATTAAATGATCCAAACATGTAAAACTAACCAACTGTTTGCCTTATCACCTACCTCTTGCTGACGCTAAGGCTGATTTGACTAAAGTATAAAGTAGACTAATGGTGACTGATTGCAGGGAAAAGAAGACAGCGTTCGTTTCCTGGGCTGAAGGACCTCTGCGTCAGGGTTTCCGAGTTGAAACGTGACAGTGAGGACGGATAAGCAGATTTCATACTGTGAATGTCGCCATTGTCCAACTGAGTCGTCTGCGAAACAAAAACTCGATGAAAGCCATATGAACATTATTTTCATATGCTATCTTATTCTATCTTACAATAAGGATGGTAACTTGTAAGGTTCAGGCACCATGATATAGATAGCTCGACTTAGACAAAGCGGGTTTTGTGATTTAAAGTTATTAAGTTCCCTTCTCTTATCAACGGACCAAGGTTTATCTTTCTCCCCAGGATTAGATGGCAATTGATGATGAACGGTTAAGTGTAGACAAGGTCTTAATGAAGTGGTTCCACCCTCTTTCCAGTTTTATCCTTAATCCAGGATCCCTTCTCATGGTTGGGCGGTAATTGAAAGTCAGCGTGAACCGCTAGTGAATTGCTGTCAACGACGAAGACTGAAACATTGGGTTCTCTTTAACAACTTCATCAGTGCAGAAAGACGCGTAGCGATATGTTAACATCTCGCCTACTCCCAACAGTAGCAAACGTAAAACATGCAAATTACATGATAGACAGATAGAGATAGACAGGGTGTGGACTCGCATACAATCACAACATATACTATGCCATCAACACCACAGAAACAATATGGGTTGCTCCAATCACTTATGTACACATAAAGCCGGCTGATGAGATCTGATCAACATAGCTTCGCTAAGGGCCAGTAACTTTGGATTCTGGATGATCTGAGTAGGTCAACTTGGTGACGTGTTATCATGAGGTGTTTGGCAACCGATGCTGCGATCTGAAAATCAATCTAGGCGCATGAAACCAATTGGTACGGAAACGCTACGAATGGGAAGTGCATAAAAAAATAAACAAGGACGGAGCATTTCTGCGACCAATTCTGTGTACGAACAGTTCGGACTATCATGGAGTTGTTCGACGGTCGGTTGAAATGCGGGACCACATTTGCAAATTTTTATCTCCATAATGCTTAAGCGATTCTTCTGAACTAGCAGAGACATTAGAACATGTGTCGTTGGATTCTCAAGCCATGTATTCGATTGACGTCGATCCCCTTTCCACGAATGTTCCTCTTCGTGAGACAGTTGGGTTTTTATGTGATTTTATTTCTAGGTAAAACTGTGATGTAAGTATTCAACTTGAAAATCTCTAGGGTCACGTCTTATTGTGTGCAGAACATCAGGTTTAGTTCTGAAGGCCTTTCTTACAGACAAATAGGGCGAGTGGTTGTGGGTAGTTCGTTAGACCAAACATTAGCCATTATCTTCTTCGGAATGATAGGATGGCAAGTCCCAGAAAATATTGTCAAAGCCTTATTGTTTAAACGGTATGTTGATAATACTTTGATTTTTACGGACACCGACCACTTTGATTCGTTTTTTAACCTTCTTAACTCCATTCACCCGAACCTACTCTTGTATCACAAAACTGAATCAAACGCCAGTTTAGGTTTCTTAGACGTGCTCATCATCCGGAGTGAGGATGAAACATTACAGCGGTCGGCTCATTGCAAAGCAACATGGGGCGAACAATATCTTTGTTCTCCAGCTTTGTCCCGATAGCACCCAAGCCGGGTTTAGTCAAAACCTTATTTTATAGGGCCTGGCGTATTTGAACTCATAAGCTGCATACGAAATGAGAGATGTTAAGAAAAACGTTTCTGGCAGACGAATATATTGAAAAGCTCATAAACATTCACAGTATGATTAACAATTGCCAGTCGAAACTGCTCGAAATAAGAGTATATTTCTTTTTTTCCAATTCGAGGGGGATCATTTGGCAAACGACATCGGGTACAAATTGAAATCTGCTCTATCGCGTACACATGCAGCTGCCCACTTACGCTTGGTTCAAATCACCAAAGGACCCGTTGTACACAATGTCGAATGCAGTTTGTCTGACTATTCTGTCTCTCACGTTGTCAGTCAGTCCACATGCAATTGCGGTGCTGTTTACATAGGCAGAACAGACCGACAGTTATCTCAGCGGTGGTAGAGCATGTCTCGAACTGGCTAAGACAGCTCGTGACACAACAACCATGAGTTGGTTAATCCGTTGCTCAAAGCTCCGCATCATCGAGTGCCGGGCACCTCGTGATAACAGGTCACCCGGTTGACCCACTCAGATCAATCAAATTACTGTTACGCCATCAGAACTCGAATTTATTGGCCCTCAGTGAAGTTATGTTGATTAGGACTCACCAGCTGGTTGAAGCAACCTACACGGCTACGTGGTGGTGATGACAGTACTCTTGGTGTGATTGTAGTGTGTCCATGCTCTGTGTATCTGTAATTGTGTGTTATATATAAATTGCATGTTTCGTTTGCGACTGATGAGAGCAAACGGACTGTCAACATACTGCAACATCTTTCTGCACTGATGAAGTTATTAGGTGGAACTCACTGTTTCAACAGTCTTGTTCATCAAACCACCACGAGAAACTATAGCTCCTCCGTCTTCTCATGACTGTGTGGCAACCAAGCTTCGGTTTCCAATGGTAATCGTAATGCTGGTTACTTCGCAGCTAGGATTCGAGATCCCCCGTACCCATTTCCGTCAACAACTTCACATGGTTTATTTCAGGCTGTTGTTTTCCGGTTGACTCATCATTATCTGCATCTGGTTACTGCTTGTTTTCTTTTTCTTCCTGGCGGTAGGTAAGGATGGAGAACGTGTCCGTTCTGGGTGAAGATGTCATGGTTTCGGATGAATTGTTTGTCAACGGAGCACGGGTACTTCCACACAAAAGTATCTCGGAATCTGTCTTTGAGCCACAGATTATTATGTAATCAAGTGTTCCTTAATCTACAGACCATTTGGTTGTGGAGAATCGCTTGTTTGTCAACCATTTGTTTGATTGACTAACTTTTTGTCTCCTGTGATTCGTGGCTGTTGCCAAAGCCTCCTCTTTGTTTACAATTTCACTTCACCTAAGCTTCCCAATCGTCACCTCTGGAGTGTTCACACACAGGCTTTGTGTTGGGATTACAGTTTGTCCTTAACATTTGATAACCATTTTCTTTTTTTCCTAGCTGGATGTTCCTATGATGAGCCACTCGGTGATTTTGTACATGTTGCTTGCGTGTTGTTATTCCTTACTGATTGCGCCAGAACGACTCCTTGTGTGTACGCGGTTTTTATTCACTGGCGTTTGACTCTCTTTTATACAATCGTTTTAACTTATCCTGTTTCTTTTGTAAAAATGAAGTCCTACGGTGCTTTATTCGGTGTTTTGAGCTGAGCGTTGATTTAACATTTTTTGCTTAGTTGTCATCGGTTTCAGGACGGACGTAAGTCGGTTTTTTATTGGCAGTTCAGATTTGACAGTGTAATTGGTCAAATCTAATCTTGACGTTTTGAATGTGGGTTATTCGCTTCTCACCTTTATGCATGGTCGCAAAGCTGCGCTTCGCAACTTTTGACTTCTGACATCCAATGAGATTCAATCCCTTGCAAACGCGTGAAGAACTAAGACCATCACGCGAACGTTCACCATATCAATTCGCAGTTCAAGGACAACTTCCAGTGTGCTTTAGAAAGTCAAATGAAATTAGACTGTTTGTGTACATCAACAACCAGGATTGCACACATTGTTTGGAAAATAGTATTAAGCGAATCCTGCATACTTATATAAAGTTTGGTCATCTCGTCCAACGTATTCCCAATGTACAGGGTGGTGCTCAAAATACGGTTGTTCATACTGGTATTATTTCAGACAGAGGCATAAGCTTTTTAGTAAGGAAATTTCAATTAAATCCTGTGTATCCTTACTAAGAAGTGTGTTGCTGGGAATAATTTTGGTCTGCTATTGATTAACGCAATCCTTAAACAACCTTTGAAAAAAACCCCGATGTCAGTGTCCATATATATATATTGGTACCTTAGAACGAAGTCTACTCACACAGGGTCACCAATTTGGTTATTAAAAGCAATGTGTAGCGAACAAGCTCGTTTTCAGTGATTCATCATCAGGCTAAATACATCACATTTATATCACACATTTCACGGGCGAATCGTTAGGGGAGTATACGGAGGGACATGTGGTTAATGAGGTCAATCATTTACTTGTTCCTGTGGGACCAGTTATGTTGGCCGCATGACTAGACGCTTATCGGAACGGATCCGGGAACATCATCCAGCTTGGCTCAACAGTGGTATAACAAAGTCTGTCTGCAGCGCCATACTATCACACCTGGTGGATTCAAATCACGCTGTCAACGTAAAGGACGTATTTCGTCCAATCTACCGAGTTAAGGCCATCCGGTNTTCTTGGAAACTTACGAGGAATGCACATTTTCGATGACACTTCTGAGCGCATGTCGCTGTTAGTTGAGTAGATTGTGGCTGCTTCGCGCTGCACTTCTCTACGGTTCTGTAATTCCGTTTCTAGCATTTCAATTCTGGGTCTTACTGACCTGAAGACTAGACAATATTCTTTAAGTTATAAAATATCCGCACCAATTTTACTGAGAATGGAATCAAATAGCTTGCATTCCGTGCTCAGCATATTTTCAACAAACAGATTCAGACGAGCACAGTTACGAACATGTTGCAGTACTCAGCGTTTCAGCTATCTCTGGTGACCTTCCCCAGAGGTGTATTCGAGGTCGTATTAACAAGGGAATAGAGGTCGCGTAGTGGTATGCTGTAGTTAGGTCAACTTGTGTTTTGCCCATTAATTGTGGGTGAGAGTGATGCTGATAAGACGTGTCTGTGTCTGGGGTTATTTATCAACCCACGCCACATGGTAGGCAGGGGTTTGTTACCATTTCGATTAACGCGCGTGTCTGGTGTGCGAATGGTGGGGGCTTCAGTGTGGCACCGCTTTTCATGGGAAGGGAGACCCTTATGAATTACTCGGATTTGATTAAAACACGCTGTGATTATCAGACAGTGCATGTAGTGTAATGGCCGTGTAATTCTCCAGTTTCTAGAGTTAGTATGCATCTTTCGCAAGGAAACGTGTATACCCCTTGTGTTCAGCAACACGTAACTTCAGTTGTCTGCCTGTTTCTTCTGTGTAACTGGCATTCCAATGGCCGTTTTGATTTCGTGAGTTCAGTTTGGTCGCTCATAGAGATTAAATCCTTGGGATGTAATACTAGTCGTTCTAACGTATCCAACCGAAATACTGTCGGGATGGCGTATTCGGGGAGGACGAAGTGACTTTTTTCAAGTGTTCTTTTTCACGACACGGCAACCGCACAATAGACTGGGAAAAATCCATGTGATCTTCCTCACTGCTTAAACTCATTTTCAATCCTTTCACCGCTGCGTGTAATCAGCAGACCATAAATATTTCTGTATTCTGAAGAAACGATTTCCAAGTTCCCAAGATTGTTATAATGTTGTGGTGTTTCGTTTCTTAAGATCGCTAAGTTGTTACGAGAAGCGTATTTTGTTTTAATCTTCTGAAGTCGCAAATAATGAATGTGCGAACAATGGAGAAATAACGAAAAGTTGCAGTTCATGTTACTTCGGAGAATTAATCGTGAAATATAATGAAAATCGATGTAGTAAGATATGCTAATCTTGAAATTTAAGTGCACTTGAGGAGAGTAAACGATTAAATTTCCGGTGATTGATTCGTCGTTGGATCAAGAGAACTAAGCGTTTCATGATGTTGCTAACGTAAGATACACGGGTGGACATATTGCAACGTGCAGATATAAGCAAGAAGTGAGCAAGTCTGTATTTGGCATGCCTGGCCATTCGCTGCTACCACGGTTGTACACTTTCATGGTGGAATGACGTCCGCCAGAGTGCGGACAAGGCGACCTGGTCAACGAATGACAAAGAAGCACTGCCCACTTGAAAAGGCTTATAAAGATCCCGTACAACCATCCTAGCTTACGAATGAAGGAAAACAGTACCCTATGTGAAAGCACTCCCTACTGATCCATTCATTTGTCTTAGCTTACGAGTAAACGTGAACAGTAACCCATGCGAAAACACTCAATACTGCCCATCCATTTGTCCTAGATTACGACTAAGGGCGAACGGTACCCAATGCTGAGTCACCCACTGTTACTCCATACGTTTGCTCCAGCTTACGAGTGAAGGAAAACAGTAACCTATGGGAAAACACTTCCTATTGCTTCATCCATTTGTCCTAGTTTACAAGCGAGGGAAACGGTACCCTACGATGAAACACGCGGGAACACATCGGTAGACGAGTGGAGTCACGGAGAACGAACACGTGGAGAAATCGACGAATGACCAATTTGTCTGTGGAAAATAGTACGCGCTATCACAGGTTCTCTTCAACACAGAACGTTGGTTTACATGCATTCTCGGCGTCCTACCGGACGACTGAAGCCGTATGTCAGATAAAGTCTTTGTCATCCCGTTCATCAAATTTGATATCTACAACTGCGTTCGCATATATAAAGGAACTCACTTTCTTCAATTATATCGAAGGGATACTCACTCCAGATGATATTGATTCGCGTTTTTTCGGCCCGTGTACAAGCCTTACATTGTCCACGGAGCGGTCTAAGTCGACATCTACTGAGAGTAATGTGTAGGACCTATTTTCATAAGCACTGGAGGAGTGCAAACGATGGCTGAATTAGAGAGCTAACAAGTCTGTGAATTTCAAACTTACACCTACCAGGTGACTGAGGTTGAAGCTGGTTGTCACAGAATGGACACCCAATTATATCGGCCAGTTGAATACAATTAGAGTGAAAAACCAGTACCGGTTCACCGCAGTGTCCACGTGACAATCCTGCTTCAGGCTTCTTGACCCATCTTTGTTGCTTACAGCTTGTAGAAGCGATAACGGGTAAGAGGTACAAAGATAAGCCAGCCTTAGCACCTTATGCCATTTCACTCGCGAAGATATGATGCTGTTATAAGAGGCCATTGTCATGCGGCTGCTGCAGTCATGTAGTTTTGCGAGTACATTATGGAGGGCTTTATAGTGACAGTTGAAGTTGGCTGCAGCAAGTGGCCGCAGCTGCGGGTCAATCAGCCGTTGAATTGGCAAGTTGTACTATGCCATCCACCACTCGTGAATGGGTACGCCACATTCGTATACGGGGGTAAACATTGCAGAACGACTTACTGTAGGGGTGGAAGTGTTCCCAAAACAGAGACGGAACATGTAGCATGGAAGCCACAATGAACGGTAAAAGTGACACCCACTTACCGTGCTTGCCATAGACGACGAAGAGGTCGCCATCATATTGTAAAAGAAACTGTTATGTTCAAAGTGATTGCTATAGAACCACTTACCTTGCACTCAGATACCGTTTCGAAATGAATTCTTGGGGTCCGCCCGTTCAGATGTTTTCAGACGATGATTGCGAACGTGATCATTCGGTAAAGAATGTTCTTAACGCACAAGTCAACATCGACAACTCCACGACGGTCGCATCCGTAGGTAGTTTGCATTTCAAACTCTCGCATCAGCCACTCGCTTCGAAGCCATATTTTTTAATGGCAACAGCCAGAATGCCTCGAGGGTGCGTCCTCTTTTTAAACCGCCCGTCGGTATTCTCCAGCCTATTGTTCGTGCGATTGCCGAAGTGGACGACATCGCTCTATACATGAATGGTCCACCTGGAGTTGACGTACAGCCAATGACACGACAAATAATCCATAAACTTCCTATCCATTCCGTGGATGAGATTCAAGTCACGTTTGAACCTACGGAACACGAGGCAAGGATGCAACTTCCTCTTCGCCACTGTCTAACGCAGACATCCGGTTGAACAGATAACGACCGCGGAGAGTTTGTCTTTTAACGAACATGACAGACGAATTTCATCCACCTACATGCGTACAAACGGCGTCCCTTAAATGGGCGTAACACAACATGATGTCGCAGCCAAACATCACACGGACTGCCCTCATCTGCACAGATATCACAAAAGTGCTCACCGGACTGTGCTCTTTCATCATCTCTCGAAAAATCTCGAACAACCTACATAGTGACGCATACTTCTCACTAAGAGCGTGCCAGTACATCACCGGTCGGCCGTGTTCCATGTCATCCGTTCCTAGGAACTGTTATATCCTCCAGCTTCGAAAGCGTGAGAAAACGTTTAATGACAAACTTTCGCCTGTTTGTCCCGTGGGTGGAATCCACGTTCACAACATGCAGGAAGCGTCGGCACAGGTCAGTTTGCGTTCGCTTGGCAAAGCAGATATGCGTCTATCTGTTGTCTTCATCCCGCATGGTGCGTGCCACACCTATCACACTGATCACCGACAGAACTCTCTCGAGGCTCTCTAACGTTCCTTTACTATTCTCACATAACAAAATCACTAGGCATTGCTGGCTTCAACTTGCAACGGATTTTACCACCGTCAGCGGTCGTCAAAAACTTTCCGTAAACATCCGCTACGTATAGCTTAATGCCAGCAGTAAGTGTATCGTACTGGAACAGACATCTGCATTCTTTCAATTCACTGATGGTGAGTCCGCGTTTTGTAGGATGAGACAGATATACCAGGCGACTAAGAGCGTGGTTGTGCTCTAACTGGAAAAAGCTCACAACTAGACAAACATTTCGTCGGACCACATGGAATTGTGAGCTGCGACATGTATCACGAGAACTGAATTGTTAAAACCAACAACTGTTGACACACCAGAACCTTCGCAAACCCCTGCGTACATTACTACGCCTCTTATATTTCGTCCAACGGTAATGAATCTAAGCGGTTTTCAGAAAACCAAGCCGACTTACCTTATCGTAATTGAGAACCGTTTTGGACCTACAGCTCGTTTCACGAACGTGAATAACGCCCACGTCCTCCATGTACTTCTGAAGGTACTCCTGGAACTGTGAGAAGGTGCGGGATCCACGATTTTCAAACATCTTGAAAACCGCAATATAATCCATTTCTTAAAAATATCCTGATATGTTAAATAATGTCTGCATCATCATATGTCTAGGTAAACATTATTTTGGCAACCATATATTATGATCACCACACGCAAGCAATCAAAACGGCAGCAATACTGTAACAGGCAAGTCGGACGTTCTGGCTCCGTGTATTCCTCACTCGTAGACCCGATTCGTGCGAAATGAAGACACCGGGGGACAGCGTTCTTTGTAACTAGGGGTTCCAACGATAGTCCTGTAAAGGGAGAAAACAGAAACGAGCGTCAGCCAAAGGCCCAGTAATACGTGCACACGACTTACACAAACGAAAACCGAAATGACGTCGACAGCACGCTGTTTTGGTATATCGATTTCCGAGAAAGACACGATAAGGTCGTTTTCAATTAACGGACGGTTAAAACAAGCAGATGTGAATCCATGACGCAGATTCAACGATTTGAATTTCTACATCGTGTACCACCCAAGTTAACTGAAGAAATCGCGGTCTACAACTAGCATTCAGTCTTTTTTCCCAAAGGCAGCACTTTTATCCTATCTATTAAAATTTATGTGTATCTCACTTGACTGGCTAGGTTCATCTGGCTCGCCGAAAGCAACAGTGATTTGCTAACACGTCCTACCGTTTTATCAGACGTGCACTCCACCCTTCCAGTCTATTGAACATAACTTGTCAGTGGTACTCTGACACAACCTGACGTGAGAACTACATCCAGTTACGCGAACAATATTCACACTAGACGGCCAGTTGCCGTCATTAGGATCATGTGGTCGCTGGGTTACAATCATCCGATTTGCGGTGATGCACATACGCATGACTCCTTTGTATGCTAGGCCGAGCACTTCCATCGACAGTTCAACCAACTACGCGTGTTACTATACATGTCTTCTGGCATTGCCTGTGCTTATTAATCCGTTGGCGTTTCATTGCCCACATAAAAATGTCTGTCTCGAGGTGGAGTCTAGGAAGCGTCACAAGCCACATTACCCAGACGGAGCCCCTCTTGCCCTTTTGTAAGAGAAGGTCCAACCTTATTAAGGAACTGATGACTTTGCTCTGGAAACTCCGCGTCAGCGAGGTGTTCGAAGTGAACGGGGCCTGGCTAAAATCGTCCCCATTTTTAGAAACGACTGATGCATCTCATGTGTAAATCACTGTAGGATTAGCCCGATTCTTATTGCCACAAAATGGCTCGCAGCCATTTTGTTTCGTAGACCAGGCGAAACGCGGGAGGAACATATCCGTGCTCTTGGTTGCACTGATCAGGTCTTCACAACCATGGAGGTTGGCGAGAAGTTCGTGTACCTTGGGAGGTGCGTTAACACTTATGGAATGTCTGATGAGATCACAAATCGCATAGCAAGAACACGGATGGCGTTTGCCAAGTTATGCCATTTGTGGCGTTGGCATAACATCAGTGTTTCTGTGAGTGGCTAATTGCATGATTTCACCGTAAAAATCCTATTGTACGGTTGCGAAACCGCGGAAGATGTTCACCGAGTGTCCGCTTTTGCACATCCGTGTCTCCGAGACACTAGCGATGTGTGGGGGGAACACCGGGTTTACAGTAACGAAATTCGTAGAAGTGTCTTCAAAGCAGATAAACTCTGTACACCCTTAATCATTTTGATCTCGTCCCACAGGCTTCGTTAACTTGGACACATCTTACGACAGCCTGCCACATTGTGCCTTGTTTACAAATCATTAGTTAGGCTAGAAGCAGCAGCCCGGTAATCAACGCATGACTTAGCTTTGGGATATGAATGCACTCACTGTGAACATTGCTTCAGAAGGTGCTCCAAGCTTGCTGGCTGGAGTGTTCAGAGGACACTGGGCATCTCCGGTTGGGGACGCTGCCTGATACGGCGAAGAACCGTTGGCAGTGGTCTCAGTTTGCGAGCTTCTGTGTGAATCGTTGTAACCTTCTCCCTTTTATCCATCTAACTTCGTTTTCCACTTCAACTCTGCTTTTGTTCACCGTGGCGCGTTTGCCCTTGTCCTTGTGGCTTAAGTACCGCTCACGGTTTGGAAGATACTTCCTCGCCTGGAAGTCGCAGAGGAAGAGATAGCGGCTCGGTTTCCCTCAGGTGGCGCGTGAACGTGAATAGCAAATCCTTACTCTTGCGAGCTACCGTCATATACCTGCTGAGTGAGTTGGCAGATTTCCCGCTTGAATCTGTCCTCTACGGAGTGAAGGGCCTCAAGATCCACAGATTTGCCCTTTAGATCTTGTTCAGAGAATGGACGAGAACTTACGTCACGGAGGCAATGTATTTACCACAAAAGCGATGAGCGAAAAAAGAACTTCCCTATTTTGTGAGGAAAAAATTCTTCGTCAGCTTCGTGGGTGACATCTTCAGAAGAATCGTAGTTTGATTTCACTGAATCAGATAGCACGCTGTGTTTACAGTAGGATGCCTTCAGTATGGTGAAACTTGCCTCCTGGAAATTTCGGAATGAATCCCTGTTCACAGTTTTTTGGATCCATTAACAGATAAAACTGAAAACTGGTATCAGCTAGTCACTATGCCCCAGCGGTGGTTTAATGGCCATCTTTTCCGCCAGGTTTGCTTGATTCGTGACAACCAGATCAAACAAGGAGGTTGTCCCTCCTAAACAACAAAATTTTCTCATCTAACCTGTGGAATTACATTCTCCCTCCAGAATCCCATATTATCCATTGAACGAGGAAATTTTTCTACGACATATGGACGCACGGAACTTCGTGTGAGCTGAACGGTTCACGAGATGTTCAACTTTGTGACGTTTACGAGCAGTCGACGAAATGATGCGTGAGAATCTGTCCATTCGTTCGCTTAATTTTGGGATTTTCCGCCATGCTTCGCCAAAGCCGATCTATCTTGACAATTTAAGGACGCCAATTTTATTCCATAACAGCAAATACTCCGAAGGTGCGTTTGGAAATCCTCGAGAGTCGGTATGCTTTCATACAAAAATAATGGGAAAACTGTTATAAGGCGAGTGTTACGGCAAGTTTCAGTAAAATGGTACAAGTGAAAATCCCAAATAAAATGCATGTAAATGTGCATTTCACGGATCCTAACATTAACGCACCTAGTTAGTGTTTAAATGGTCCACCGCAAGTAAGTCACTTTCGCAAGGTGAATCAGCATGGCGGTGAACAACGTGGACGTTTTCTGGAGAATATTCAAGGAGAAGTATCAGAACTTCCGGGAGTACCAGGAGGATCTCAACAGATTTCAACGGGAAACGTGTAGCAGTTTCTTTATCAATAGTTCGCAAACTGCAGCAAGTGCCAAGAAACATAGGGGAATAGATTTGCCGCCAGGCTGGGTCCAGTGTTCCGAGTGCTGCTGTTTGTACCATCACTCCTGTGCTGACTACCACAACTCCGACGTCGACTTCATCTGCCTGGACTGTGATACAATTCAGCAGCCGACGTGAACCATGAGAAAGGCCCCACTGTGCTTCTCAGGACAATCTAGAATGACCCCACGGCCCTCTTTAGGGCCACTTACAACCAGATTTCCATCCCGAGCCCTCCTCACTTATTGTTAACATGCTTACGTTTGTTCCCTTAGGGCAAACGATGAGGGTCACTGAGTCTTATTACAGTGACAACCTCCTGGGTCCATAGCCGACTGGGAATACTAATAATAATATAATATATGTATTATATATATATATGGGAATATAACTCAACATCCATACTTATATGAATACGTTCATCAGTATACATATACTATATATATATACATATGTATGTATATATATTGCATACATACGTCTACGTATACAAGTAAACATGTATATATGCATATACCTATGTGTACACATAAATATACGTATATATATACATATATATAGGTACATGCAAATATATACATCAGTCACCACGTGCTTTCACATGTTCGCAGATATTTCCCCATACACCTTGGGTATTTCTGGTATATTTAGTCTACATATATATTTAATATTTGTCGTATATATTACACATATGTCTGCTAACGGCGTACGGCTTGGTCAACCAATGAGAAAATTTGGCTTCAAGGTCACACAGTGCATTATTTAGCGGTTCAAATTATTTTTTCCCGGGTATGAAAGGAAACCGGCTCCCGAAATCCTCCCAGAGTGACCTTGGAATTTTTGGAAAATGGCCCATCCCACAACCTTGTAAACAGTGAATTAGTGTAACCTCTCATTTTTGAGACTAAATCTGTTGAATGAGCGAACTATCTGTTTCTCTGTTGCGTGCGTGAAAGTTCCATAACCTACAGTCGTTTTCTCTTTGAATACGTAATTCTTGCAACGAACTTCACGTTTGTGCTATTGTTTAATTATTCGTTTATGTACGGTTTGTAAATGTTCACAGTGATCGCGCATAACCAAGCGTGCTTCTCACATATGCGTTGGGAAATATGTATTATTATAATCATCATTAACTTGTAGTCAGTTTGTGCTGCATCAAGACTTCCTCATGAAGTTGAAAATCCGCAATCAGTTTCCTCATGGGAGGCAGCTATTCAATCGAGTCTCGGTGCGTTTGGGTCATTCAAGTGGGGGAAACACTGTGTAGACAACAGACCATTCAATGCAGCAAGAGCGCCGCGTCGTCGCTTGCGCTGCACAATGGCGAACAGTAAAGAATGCCTGCAGGGGGTGTGTCAAGACTACGTAAGTGAATTTCAAACTTGAGTGAGGTAAATTTCCCCGGGACGGTGAATTCCCCTGTGGCAATCGGCACCAGGAACCTCTGGCTTAGAGAGACAACACAGTCTTCCATGCGTTCATCAAAGGAGTCTGTTCGGTACAGCGAATGCCCAGGAACATACACTTCATTGTCACTTACATGAGCAGAAAACCAGACCTCTCTGAAAGCGATGATATGAAGGTAACCGTCTGATCACCGACATTCTGTTTAAAACGTTCAGACAGTTGGTACGCACGCATTCGGGGGCTACTTCCCGATTGGACTGAGTGCAAAAATGACAAAGATCACGAGGAGGGGTTTGAGAAAGCGGCTTTGGTAGTGAGGAGGAAATAAGGGACCGCAAATATAATCCACATATGTAAGATACCTCTTCTTTCTCCAAACCACGTCATTGCAACATAATTATATAAATGAATAAGACTTACAGTACCTATTACGTAACGCGGTCAAAGATAAACCTTATTATAGACTAACAGCTGGCACGCGCAGTCACTTATTTGTGCACCTCTTGGTGTTGTTAGCAAAGTTCACCCATCGGTGGCTAAATGTGGTGTACTTTTCTTTGAAGTTCTTTACAGGCATGTGACCCGCATTTTAATAATCGTATTGGAAAAGAGCGGTCCCAAAGACGGTCGACAACGCCGCCGTTAAAGATATCATCTTCGAGGTCGTACATCAGTCCCCGTTAATTTTTCCGACATATCTAAAACCGATAACTGTATTACAAAGATGACTTAACTTGTCCTTAAACTGCTGTTGTATTGTGTAACAATAATAGTAATGTATATTTCTCAACACATACGTGAGAAGCACGCTGGGTTATGTGAGGTCGTTGCAGAAATTCACAGGCGATACAAAACAACGAATGATTAAACAGTAGCACAAACGTGAAACCCGCAATTAAAATGGCTCGTTCAAAAAGAAAACGATTGTGGTGTACGAAACTTTGTCGCCCGCAGCAGAAAAGTGGGTAGTTCACTTGCTTCGCACATTCAGTCCCAAAAATTGATGTTACAATGATTTACCTTTTACAGAGCTGTGTGGGGCGATTTTTCAAATAAATCAAGACCATTCCGGGAGAAGGCTCAAACGCAAACCCAAAGTATTGCGTCATTAGGTGATATAACTAGCACCGGGAACGTGTTGAAGTACGCCGGCTTTGGAGAGGCAGAACGGGAAATTCCAAAATTCAGCGAAAGTTTAGGCAGATTCCAGCGCAAAACTCCGTCGATTTCTAAAAACCGTCAAAAAGTTGATAATCTCGCGGAGCGTTCCGCCTAGGCGATGTTTCGTGCTGCCATCAAACGCAAAAATTTCACCCACACAACGGATATTCATAAGATTAAGAAATAGAACGCAACCTCAAATTGTATGTGGGGAAAAGTGGGCGGAACATATTTAATCTGACGAATAACATGCAAGCAAAATTTTCCGAAAAAGCCTCCACGCGATAATATTATTCTGGCTTCGGTTATTGAAAAGTACAACCCAATGAACTAGGTGTTATGGGACTTTGCAAATTACTTGGAATTCATCCAGGCAACTGAAATATTGACTCGACGATTTGTAAGACCCGATGAAATGTGCGTGGGTAGCTGCATGAAGATTTCACTGGCCTGCCTGCGGTATGATGTGTAAAATAGTTTCAAAACTTATAGTTCCATATTGTACATAGGCTATCAAGAAAGTTCGCATGATGCATGTTGTCCGATTGTTTGTCTACATGTCATGTGACCGTGGCGCGAACCCGAAGGACACACGTGTCACATTCTTCCGGTTTACTCGCTCGTCGACGGCCGGTCTCTAGCCTCTCTGGCTATTTCGCGTGTCGGTGCCTTTTATAGCGCTATCAGAGACCACCTGTACATTTCGTCGAATAAAGATCTGGTCTCTCTCTTCAACGGCATTTTGCTTTTCGTGTCTGATAATTGCGTACCTGGGGATAACGCGACTTAGTGCGACGAGCACTAAATTGGTGAGCCCGACCGATTTGGTGAGCCTGTTCGATTGATTTTTGCCTTTCACAGGAATATCTCTTGTATAACTGTGAGTTCTCATTTCTTTAATACGTTTTACATATTCATTTTTTTATTATAGAAAAATTCGATTTATTATCCATCCCGCTTTAATGGAGGCTCAACCACACGTTTTGTCAAACGCTTCGGTCAGTGCCTTAGCCGTACCGTTTGCACCCTTTAGAGAGGATAATCCTAAATCGTGGTTTGCTCAGTTAGAAGCCATATTCGCGCTACGACAGATTAGTTCCGAGCTAACGCGTTTTCATCACGCAGTGGCGCACTGCCATCTCATGTCATTGACGAGGTGGACAATGTTCTGGATTTACGGGACTCCAGGAAGCCTTACGAGCAACTCGAAGCGGCCCTAATTGGGCGCGTTGATTTGTCCGATCGCCAACGTATTCGTCAGCTTTTGAGTGCGACCGAGCTCGGTGACCGTGAACCACCGCAGCTCATTCGCCACATGCAGCGGTTAGCTGGCACGACACACAGAAGAGGCTCTACTCAGGGAGATGTGGCTACAGCGTTTGTCTAAGGATATGCAAAACATTCATACAAAATCCGGACAGCAAACTCAGTTCATCTGATATGATCTGGCAAGTGATTGTAGCGTAATTGGACTTCTTGGAAAGAGTACTCTGAGGTTGCTACGCTCAACTCTTGCTCCCTCTCGATTATTCAAGACGATATATCATCTTTTACCAGTCTTTGCAAATTTGCCTTGCATCTAATTTTTCATCTTATTCCTCTTTCTACTTTAAGTGGTGGTTAGTTGACATGACTGGTTTCAGCTGACAAAGCTAATGCCGAACAGTGTGAATATGCTAAATGGATAACGTTGTAAAAAGACAATGTACTCTATTTTCCTGTGGCGAATTCCTATTCAAAATCTGGTTAAAAGGGTTAGGAAGCCCTGGAAAATGTTAAACTTTATTACGAAAATTGATTATCGTCAAAATTAGTCATTATGGGAATAAACTGAGACCGAAGTTGTCCAGAAACTCGTGACGAGGATACGGAATATAGGCGACACCTGTGGAGCCTGGTTTTTGAGGGCAGTTCGCGTTCGATTAAATTTTCCCGCTTCGTTGCTACGAAGGAATATGTGAACAATGCGATGCGTGAAAAGTTTGCAAATTTTTTTTCAGACATTTTGTGAAAAGAAATGAAAGAAAGGCGAAAACACTAAATGGGCAATTTTTCGGGAAGATTGTCCGGTAGGCAATTTTATCGTAATTTCTGGTCAGCACACCTGGGTAACTGGAGATTTTGCTGGCAGAGTATGAGTATAGAGGCGAGACGGTCACGGAAACGTCGTATTCATGTTCAGCCACTGCCCTGACGATGACCGATTTAAAACTGCCTCCAGGTGCTTATCTTTGGTGATGCAGTGAAGCGAGTTTGCGGTGAGCCTGCGCGTTCATGGACAGTATATCCATGTATGTGCTGGATTGCAACGTGCAGTCAACTTCAAACTACCAAAAGCACAAGATTTAGATGCTCGCTAATGTTACGTCTACTTCACTGGTGGTAGGTGTTTTAGCACCTGAGTAGATTGAATAAATTGTTTGAGTGTAACTAGTCCGGGAATATTCCTTCAGAAATAACCATCCTGGTTAATTCATCGTCACACTAGTTCCCCTGAAATGATACTTAAGTAGTTTGGGACATTTAGCAAATCCCATCTTCTTCACTGCTTGCTAGTTTTCTCTCATATGCGCCGAGAGTAAGCAGCCTCCTTTTATTTTGCTGAGTGTAGCAGGAAGTAACTTATATGTTCGGAGTGTCTTGTGAGAAGGGTACCTCCCACTGTTTGTACCGAAAGCTTGTCACTAGCAAACTCCTTTCACACGCATGCCTATCCACACGGTTCTGTCCATACCGGGAAAGCTTCATAGAGAGCAGATGTTCAAAGTTGTTTCAGGTTTGAACCACGTTTCGGCCACAGCTATGCCACGAAATCCTTTTCAACGTTCCCTAGGTTTCTTCCACTTATTGCCAGTGTCGCAGGCACTTGTACACCGAAGCTTGGGGTCGTTTCCATACAGCACTCGCAAGGATGAGTTCACAGTGTCCGAACTCTCCCCAACCGGAAGACCAGAGTGGAGCATCATTTTGAATTGCTTCACTCACCTCAAATTCACAGAGTTTGGCCCCAGTAGGTCCTTCAGTTCTTCCACCCTCTAACTACAAGAACGCAACCGCCTTACTTTTGTTTCGTATTCGGACCGCCCTCTTCTACCACTGACGTCAGTCGGGCAACAACTTCATCTGCAACCTGAACGAGATACACTGCTTGTGTTGCATTTGGAGGCTTAGAGACTGGGACAGTCACCTTTACCTGAAAATTGGCCCTAATTGTTAAGTAGTTGATGGAGTTCCCGGAATAAGTAGTCTAACGGAAGATTTTCGTCTAATATTTTAACTTAAGACTAGCGCCCATTTTCGATATGATTGGAATTTTCATAAGTCCACTATCCCGACAACCGGACTTGAGTCCGCTGTTACGTGGTACTTTCGCAAGGGGCGCATCCGTGGCTGACACAGTTTTGATTCCAATATCCTGGCGACTTCCAGGTAACCCTACTTGCCAGATGTACCGGAGAAATGAAGCCGCTAGTATCGCCATTTTCTTATCTTGTACCCACGGTCTGATATGATCATCACTGGCTGTTGTTTTGGATGGTAACGATGAATTTCTTCAGTGATATATCCGTTTTGTTATTCCGAGTAGGCTGATATCTACCAAGAAGCAGTTCTATCGACTTTGCTGAGTACAGATTCCCTTTGAAAGGCTTGTGTAAACTCGATGAGCATCGAACGTCAGAAGAATTTGAAAGAACAGACCGAGTCCAGCTCTACCACTCTCCTCAATTATAAGCGTTCTCTCCTGGGCTCGTTTATCTTTCACTTTTCCCTTTTCCCGAGACCCAAAGAGGAGGTAGCTTTCAAGTGCACGTATACAAACTGTCTGAGTCTGTTCAATGAAGTACCGGAAACCAGACCGTTTATTCATGACGCCCAACACCATATGTTTGCTTTCACTTAGACTTGGCTTACAGGTGATATCAGCGACAATGAACTGATTGCCTCGTGGTATTCAGTTTATCGAACTGACTACGCCCAATGGAGAATGTGGGGTTCTGCGATTTTTCTTCACCAGTGTCTCCCGACACACATGGTTATCGGTGGCTTCCAGTCCTCTGATAAATATGACGCTCTGTGGTTTTCACTAGCACTGCGTCGCCAAGACTCCCTCCTGATGGAGGTCAATCATTGTTCTCTCTCATCTGACGTCTTCGACGACGACACCCTTCTGGTAAGCCTAGGCATTTTCCCAGGCCTACAACATTTTACTCATCCGCTTCATACGGGTGACTTCAGTGCACCCAAGCTAGACTGAACACCGGCTTCTCACCAGGAATGTGAAAGCGGATTCTCGACTTCCTCATCAGCGTTGATACGACGGAAGGCGTGGGCACAGAACGTCGGCGCCCCAAGGCGGCAATGTTTTGGTCAGATTCCCTCTCTGCTCGACGTAGTCATTACTAGTGAGAGTAGCCTGGTAAATAGAGTGCCCAGCAAGCCGCCAGTTGCATACAGTGACCACTCTCTGTTAGCAATTGATCTTAGCTGTCGCTGGTTACAACAACCAATGAAATGGTCCACAGTTTGAAACTTTAATCAGGCAGAGTTTAACGGCCCGAGAACCTACCCAGTTTAAACTCTTCTTGACTTAGACTCCGTGGACCAGAACCGCCGCACTTTTCAAGGCGCACGCTAGGAGGTGGACAACTTATTACTACTCCGCAAATTGTGCATTTTCTTTTGTCAGCCTCCCATTCCGCGCTGGATTCGTCGTATCTTGGATAACCGTTCCCATTTATTCGAGAATCACAAGTTCACTGGAAACTCAAAGGTTCTAAGCGCGTTCCACCTTGTCCGAAACAGGTGAAGGCGGCAAATCCGTGAACACCAAACTCGTATGAGAGAAGGTCCTCTTCGGAACCCGCAGGAAAAAAGACTTCCTAATAGGCATATGCGACGACTTAAATAGAACAAACGTGTTCATTTTGTTAAAATCTGTTGCGTTATTTTGAGACTGCCGCCCCTCGGTTGATGCTGAAAGGTGGCCCTACGCTCTGCTCTTTTCCCTAGATAAAATACGTTACTCATTTTTCTTCTTACACCACCTACTTTGACCGTTTCTTATTTAGTTTGAGCCCTGTAAACTTCTAAATACCGAAGTTAGACATTCTTCTCCAGTATTTTTTGAGTGACTTTTAATTCTCACCGTTTCTTGATGCACGAACAGTCGTTTTGCTCTGACACCACTAATGACCATTTGTTTGAGTGAGCTCGACCGGTTTTATCGTCCGCCATTGTTGCTCGGTGCCTTGTTGCCGATTTGTTGTACGGGCACTTTCTTTCTTGGATTTCTGATGATTTTCACATTCGAGGTGAGGGACGCAATTTTCTTGTACATTGCTCCAATTAGTACCGTATTAAATCCAGTTATTACAAGCGCCTT
>QNGE01003576.1:0-80772 GCA_008508345.1 Paragonimus westermani
GAACGTTGTTAGTTGAGAGAGTATATTTTTTACGTACACGTCCACGCTAACGACTTCCCGGTAGTCGCAACTGTAGGTGCACTGAATCTCAAAATCCCGCATCAGCCACCTGCTGCAGGTCCAAATTTCACCGATGGTCGTAACCAAATTTTCTGTCGGGTGAGTGCGCTTCTTCAGTCGCAAATTCGCATTCTCTAGACGGCTGTTTGTTCTATTTACGAATTGAACAACATTTGACTGTGAATGCATGGCTCACTTAAGATTTATATAAAGCCAATTGCGCATGAGGTGGTTCATGAAGCTCGGGTCTATTTGTCTGACTATTACAACATCACGATTGAACTTCCAAAACAAACAGACAAAAAGTGTTCTTACACTCTTCCGAGTTATCACAAGTGGCCGTGCGATGAAACAAACGTCGGCTTCTAGGTGAATTCGTCTGTGGTGATTATTAGGACACCAACCTACAGGTTTCCTCACAGCATCCCGAGCATGGAAGTAACATAAAATGACGTCGCACTCGAAGACGACTCGTGCTGATCGCACTTGGGCCGCAATTTTATCCATTACAATGGTTCTGACACGTATGAAGTCTCTATAGTGGAACTCTTAACCGTGATAGCTTGAGTACGCAATAACAAATAGCGATATCTCAAAGATAGTCGATGAAAAAGTCAAGTCAGTGGATTGGATCTTTATCTTTGGGATTTTGGTGTACAAGCTTAATGCAGTAGCGCTCGTCTGGACCGTGTCCTGTCCTGTTCAGTTGGCAGTCAGTTGTGTTGCTCCTGGTGTCTGGTGCAGTTGTGTTCCGATCCGGGTCCGACCGCGTCATGCACGCCTGTGTATCGACTGCACGGAATCACATCCAATTGGAGCGTTCCAATTGGCTCAGTGCGCAGATGGTGACTACGCGCGTGCGTGCGCTCTGGTATGGAAGAGAGCTGTCGGGCCGGTGAGCGGGCATATGCAGGTTGAGCGTCACCTAGACTAGTCAGCTTGTCAAGTGATAGGACGCGTGAGAGGGCGAGACGAGGGCTACATCTCCCATCACCTCACGAAGAGTTTCGAGTAAATGACGCAGCGAAGTGTATTTCTCACTTCTAACATAGGCATAGACAATGGGTCATCCGTGACCCATCCGGTCTGTAACCAGAAAGTAGTATAGCTCTGAGCCACAGCGGAAAATGTAACTCAACAGGGACCTACTAGTGGCAGTTGGTTCCGTGTGTCACACCGACTGTTACCACATCTGGAAACCGTCTGAGTGACTGCAATTTCCGCCTCCATATGAAACATATGTGCAAATATCTATTATTATCGTCTCTGATAACACGCAGTATGTCGTTTTATTTACATAATACACAATTTGTGGCAGATTTTCCACAACATTCATGTACGCAACCCCACCCACCTTTAACGGAGGTTTCAACCGATGACCGATTTGGCAAATATTCATGGTCGTTATGTACTTATCATAAACATCCGTACCATACGGCTTCAATCAAACAGTTGGTGCGTTGTACTGGAAAAGGTGCCTTGAGTCGTTCATCTCACTTTCATTGATCCGAAGACTTTTTGTATACGCATCGTACACAAAGGCATTTATGTCGCGGTTGTGCTCCGATGTGAAAGGGCTAACTACCAAGCTGGTTTTTCTACTAATGACGTTGAGACATGACTGGTAACATGCGTCACGATAGCTATGCAACGGAAAGTATGTGAACAAAACTCACTTAGCCTCTCGTAACCCACGGCCCTCGCTATTCCGTCGCTTGTGTTTTATACACCAGGACGCCATCTACCACGTAATTTCGGCAGCAATCACAATCACATTATCATACTTCAAATTCAAATCGCACTAAACACTGTTATCCTTCATATAGCGATCTAGGCAACTTCGAAGCCCGCTGGAGTCCGGAGATTCCCAATCTTCGGAGACATGTTCGAAGCCCTGTAAACAACTCACCACCTAAAATATAATGTAGGATGAAATAAACATCCCATGCCTCAGGCCGAAAGGATAGGTGTCGATGCATATCCCAGAAAAATTACATAAAATGCATCAATTATCAGATAACGACGATCGAATGTTTTTCGAACATGAAGAACCACTCTGCTGGTAATCTTATTTATATTGTCACGACATCGGCCATTGATAATATCAACTTCGGCGTCAAATGACTGATATGCCACCATTGCAGATGCCAAGTTCCAAGTTTTCACGCTGCCAATAGGTGAAAAAATCTCTTGCTTCGCAACCTTGTGTTGCCCTATAAAATTGGTTATAATTTTCATTTGTTTTACTCAGCCGACTGTATTTATGTTTTTGATGAGCGTATTTAAATATGCAGTCAATGTGATTGTTCAAAGTAGTTTGCTGCATATCTCGTACCCACTTCGCGCGGTTGAAAGCACGTCACCGCCCCGACGCGGCACCGTTTTGGTCAGATTCCCTCTTTGCTCGACTTAGTTATCACTAATGAGAGCCACCTGGTAGACAGAGTGATCATCAAGCCACCACTTGGACACAGTGACCACTCTCTGTTAGCCTTTGACCTTATCTGTTACTGGTTACAACAACCAGCAAAAAGATTCACCGTTCGAAACTTTAATCAAGCAGATTTTAACGGCCTGAGAACCTACCTAGGTTCACTTCTTCTTGACTTGGACTCCGTGGACCAGAACTACCACACGTTTCACAGCGCAATTCAAAAAGCAGACGACTTATTTATACCGCGCAAACTGTGCATTTTCTCTTATCGGCCACCCCTTCCACGCAGGATACGTCGTCTTCTCGATAACCGTTCCCAATTATTCGCGAAGCATAAGCTTACTGGAAACTCAGAGGACCTAAGCGCGTTCCACATTGTCCGAAACAGGTGTAGGCGGGAAATCCGCGAACACACCAAACTCGTACAAGAGAAGATCCTCATAAGAGCCCGCGGGAACAAAAACTTCTTATTCAAGCATATGCGGCGACTAAGAAAGAACAAACCTTCAGCTCTTTCTTTACGACTACCCAACGGGGAGACTTCATCTGACTCCCTAGTTGTGGCCGAGTTATTCAGGGAGTACTTCTCGGCAATCTATAACGTCGTATCCCCGAGCTGGCATCCTGTACTACCGTTGCAGAAGTTCAGGCAACCACTCGTGACCGCTGAGTTTTCTGTGCTAGATGTCGAAGACCTTTTACTCAAGGTTAATCCTTACGGTGCAATGGGTCCCGACATGATCCATCCCAGAATACTCAAGGAAGCAGCTGTTAGTTTGGCTGAACCCCTTTATAAGCTGTTCAAGCAAACACTCCAGACTAGCATCCTCCCTAGCGCATGGAAAGAGGCGATGGTCACACCCATATTTAAAGTGGGTGACCGGCACTCTCCGGCTAGTTATCGGCCAATCAGCCTCACTAGCATCCCGTGCAAAATAATGGAGCGCCTACTAAAGCGCGCCATACTCAATCACTTCTTATCAAATAATCTTTTTTCTTCCACACAGCATGGCTTCCTTCCTAATCGGTCATGCATAACAAACATGCTTATTTTCATGGATAGTCTGACGGAGGCCAAAGACAATGGCCTCATCTCTGATGCCATCTTCTTTGATTTTGCCAAGGCTTTTGACCGTGTCCCACACGGCCCCCTGAAACACAAACTGGAAGCCTACGGTATTCAAGGAGAGGTTCTTCGCTGGATTGCCTCTTTTCTTGATAATAGAACGTTTAGGGTCAAGACCGGAGCAGACCTTTCGTCTCCCTCTTTCATTTCTGCGGGAGTTCCCCAAGGGTCAGTTCTAGGTCCTTTGTTATTCCTCATTTACATCAACGACCTTCCAAGCAACATTTCCAGCAGCGTCCTCTTATATGCAGACGACCTAAAAATCTGGAATGCCACTGATCCCAGCGCACTACAAATTGATCTTGACGCGATCAAGCGCTGGTCGGACGATTGGAGTCTCCCACTAAATGACAATAAATGTGCTCACATGTCACTCGGTGGAGATTCTGGCAATGCCTTCATGATTCATAGCGCATCTGGCACAGTAGATATCATGAGAATCGACCTGAAGAAAGATCTGGGCATCTGGTTGTCATCTAACTTGTCCTTCACGTATCACCATGAGATGGCGGCAAAAAAGGGATTTGCCGCTCTTATGATGATTAGGCGCACTTTCCCCCGCATGGAAAAGAACGCTGTTCAAACGCTTTACGGGACTTATATAAGACCGCTCCTCGAGTATGCCAATCAGGTCGTGTATACCGGCCTGCAGAGAGACATATTAGCTGTTGAGCGTGTCCAGCGCGCGGCCACCAAGATGGTCGCGGGCCTGAGTAATGTTACTTACGAGTCTCGACTTGAAATTCTTGACCTTTACCCACTTGAATTTCGAAGACTTCGCGGGGATTTAATACTCACACACTTCTTCTTTAGAGTAGGTCTTGTAGAACAGTTCTTCACTGTAGCGAATGATGACGGCCGGCGAGGACATAATAGGAAGCTTTTCAAGCTTCGTCCTCGGACCTTTCTTAGGCAGCAGTTCTTTTCTTACAGGGTTATTAACTATTGGAACAGCCTTCCTTCTGAGGTCGTCAGTAGCGCTTCTAGGGATCGTTTTAAAGCTTTGCTTGATTCTCATTTATCTAAAATTGCATTATGCGAATAATCATTCTCTGTTCTTGGTATTCACTGTATTCTCCAAGAGCGGTGCTACACCCTGTTTTCAATGATCGCCTTTCAGATCAACAGAAGCCCGCTGACACCGAGCAAGGAAAACCGACTGGATCCGGGAACCTTGAGCCGTTGCCTCGAACCCGTGTATGAATCGCTGAAATCGCTACTGTCACGACATCGGCCATTGATAATATCAACTTCGGCGTCAAATGACTGATATGCCACCATTGCAGATGCCAAGTTCCAAGTTTTCACGCTGCCAATAGGTGAAAAAATCTCTTGCTTCGCAACCTTGTGTTGCCCTATAAAATTGGTTATAATTTTCATTTGTTTTACTCAGCCGACTGTATTTATGTTTTTGATGAGCGTATTTAAATATGCAGTCAATGTGATTGTTCAAAGTAGTTTGCTGCATATCTCGTACCCACTTCGCGCGGTTGAAAGCACCCGGATGATTATTATGCCGTATTTGAGTTGTGTGTTTCATTGCTGTGTAACCGGAGCGATTGTTCTGGTTCGGCTGTTAACATATGTCAAAATCTCAGGAGGTATGATTTTCGCACATGATTCGAAATGTTCCTTAGTCGAAAACATAAAACGGTGTTTGCGTGCCAAGGTGGATAATTTGCATCAATCACGAAAGCTGAAATCTGTGTGGTGTACAG
This sequence comes from Paragonimus westermani, assembly GCA_008508345.1. Lineage (NCBI taxonomy): Eukaryota > Metazoa > Platyhelminthes > Trematoda > Plagiorchiida > Troglotrematidae > Paragonimus > Paragonimus westermani. The sequence continues at coordinate 5,339 of QNGE01003576.1, forward strand.
TATGACAAAACTCTATATGAGAACTCGATGCAGTAAAATCTCTGACCACAAGTGCACTATGTACACCAATCAGAAACGGAGGAATTCTGTGAAAGCGCACGGTGATGGAAAAATGTGGCTGCCTTGCCCAAGCAAAATCATCTAACGACTTGCGAGCGAAGTTTGAACAAATTGAAGCGAAATCGATTTGCGCAATGAAGAAAATAACACATTGATAGGGTTACTGGTCGCAAATGATGCGAACATCACTAATCGACTTGTGAAGTGAATAGGAACGAATTGAAAAATAGACTGACGTTTGCATCATTTGCGACCAGTAACCTCATTAATGTGTTATTTTCTTCGTTGTGCAAATCCATTTTGCTTCCATTTGTTCAAACTTCGCTCGCAGTCGTTGAATGATTTTGCTTGGGCAAGGCAGCCACCTTTGCCCATCACCCTGTGCTTTCACAGAATTCCTCCGCATATATGCGGTTCCTGGTTGCAAATGATGCAAACATTAATAGTCGATGGGTCAGTGGTCTGCATAATAGCTGATGCTGCAGCGTACCTTCAACGATTACGCGTCAGCATTGTAGTCAGGAACCACTTCTTCAGAGTTGCGTTGCAAGTTTTGTTGCTCACGTTCCGTAAAATATGCACTGGGCACTGTAGTTGATGAACATGTGGCAGTTCCCGTGTAATTGCTTTTTGAATGACCGCGCTGTCGTCCACGATCGTCCTCCTGGTCTCCACTAGTTCCACAAAGATGAGGAATTGACGGAGAAACTTGGCGATGGTTGTCGTAGTCTCATTTGAAAGCCATCCGAATCACACCGGTAAGCCCATTCGATTGTCATCTACAACAACTTAAACAAACAAATTATACATAGGTAGCCAACGGTGTTTCTCTTAGCAAACAGTGGTGCCCGAAGGTTGCACACATCCTTCATCGTTGTTTTCATGTCAAAATGTTCCAGGATGTACTGAGTGATGTTGAAGCTTACGGTACCGTTGAGCATCGGAGGTCGAATCTCTCTGATTTCTTTCTCGGTGGGGCGACGCCTTGAGGCCTCGTATTCCGCAGCAACCATGTCGCAAGGATTATTGTGCAACATAACGAATTTTGCTGTCTGAAGTTCTCCGTCGACGTTCCGGTTCATGTTGAAATAGGCCGAGTATCCCTTTTGGGCGCTGGCTGATTAGCGCAATACATGTGCTCTACGGACGCATGCGTACACGCGTCTCCTATGGTCACCGAAGGCGGATTCGATCGATCGGATGCAGTACAAAGATCTGCATCAAACTTCGTAATGCCGAACCTTCGCTCCAGCTGCATCCAAATTTTGGAACTGCCGTGGAAACACGACATTCTAAAAATGTTCCTGAAGTAGAACTGGTACATCGACAACGTTTGCGCTCATGATTTCGGTTCGGCACATTTATTGCAAATGTAACCCAATGAAGACCAGCAAATCGGGAAGACACCTGATTGGCTCACAGGGTGTACAGAGTTGACTAGATGGGGTAGAGATGAAACCATGTCAGCGGGCGGGGGGCACGCACGATAGGGGCTTAAAACATATGTCTTCAGCCCAAATTAAACTACGACTCCGCTCGCAACTATCGAAGTGACTGGGCGGGAAGTAGAATAAGCCGAAGAGTGGAAAAGAATAAACACGTGGACATATTTGATTGGCTAGATGTAAACAAAGTGGTGTGCCAGACATACGATTAATAGTATTGGCGCAATATTCTGGAGCTCAGAATCGATATTTTATGGGGAACTTCCATCCAGTTGTTCTATATCTTCCTTCATTATCCAAAGTGACTACAGAAGAAGGAAGGTTGCACCCATCCATAAGGGAAGTGAGAAGTATGTGGTGGGAAGTTCTACCCATCTAACTGGTGACCCTAGTAGGACCACCATCCCCTGAATGTTCTCTGGGCGTTTCCTAAGTGATCTCTGGGTGTTCTAAGTAGACACTTCGAAAACACTTAGTGGGCGGCGGAGGAAAGCGTGCGCGCAGCACCATTACGCGATTTTATCATATGCCGCACAATTCCCGTCTTCCTACGGAGCTCGTGTTCGTTAAACGGAAACCTACCCTCACATACTAAGTACGACGCATTGTTCAATTCCACAGAAAAATGTATAAGGCACTTAAGCATTCATGTGTTATGTTCAATGAGGTATATGTCGCAATATTTGTATAATGTTGAAAGGTACATCATTGGATTCACGATGTGAAGTTCTCTTTTACTGGATCGTCGGTTTCTTTCGTTGCTCGCAATCTCGCCTTCTGAATCTACCGTTTAATGGTTCCCTTGAAGTTTGGGTGCTACATACCAGAATAGGTATTTTTCATGATGGATTCTGCATTTAACAGGTGATGATTTTTGTGATCAAACATACCGACGTTGGCTTTCGCCAAAGGTGAAGAGGCATTGGACGCACGATTGTTCACTTCTCTTCACTTCCTTGTTTTCGCTACACCGTCCGTATTTAGTGTTCTCATAACATTACGGGTGCACTCACTCATGGATGTACCGCCGACGTTGCTGAGAAAAGTCATCTGGATGCCGTGAATCGACAAAATGGAACATACAAGGTGGGTATATAATTCCGCTTTCTCCAGCTTCATATTCAGCATTTGCATGTCATCTGTGAACTGCTTGGGGAATTGCACGGGAATTGTGCGCTTGATGAGATATTGGAAGCTGCATATTCGAATTACAATGCATTTACTTCTAGCCGTACGTAATGCACCTCCTCGCGCATTCTGAAACTTTGGAAGACAAAGTTCCCCATTACACCTGGTGAACACGGTGATTATTTGTGTTACACGGACTTACCTTCCAACTCTCTTACTTCTTTGACAATGTCGTTTTTGTACGTTGCTTCATTGTGTGCTGCTGGTGGACTAACAATGGCAAGGCTGAATGCTTTTCGCACGAAGTTTTACCATTTACATACCTTTAATCAATAGGGCTGGAGAAAGTGGGCAGGTCCTCCAGTGATCTCACTGTCCATCGTGTTGAAGATAGCGTTGCGTGGGGCATATTCTCTAATTCCGGTGGTGGTGGAAAATAGTCGATGTTGACGGCGCAGTGTGTCGGATTCCGTTTCTTCTCCACTTCACATGTGAAATTCGAACCAACGATTACTTGTCTTCAAATGTGACATATGGTGACTGCCGTATCTTTTGAGTTTGCCACCGGGCTTCATGATGTCCGTGGTGTCAGGCGATGGTAGGTCTGATAACTGTTCCAGGACTCCTCGGTATTCATAAGACAACTGCAAATCATTTAGAAAATGTGAGGAAAATCAAAAGCACACACCTGTTGCGGAATACATCCTGACTTTGTACAACTTAAAGCCAGTGGGTGCTGTCATTCCGCCCAACAGCAACCTGTGGTGCTTTGTGGTTGCTAGTCCTGGCCTGGTTGCGTAATCCACGACTTGTGCACTAACCTCACGCTCTCACCTGCGAACTCGACAACATGAAAATTAAGGTGTTAATTAACGAAAGTTTTGCGTTAATGCTGAAGAGAACGGAGTTGAATTAGGTAGAATTTATTTTCCTGATAATTTTTCAAGTGTGTACGGTGGAGTGAAATACGAAGTTTTTCTTGAATGGTAGTAGCAGCCCTTTTACACTAAATACGTTCACGGTCCACCCAGCAGCTGGATACGTATATATAAGAGCACTGGAAAATGTACAATCTGCTGGAATGCAACATCTTTTCAAAAACATTGCAACCAGTTGCAAAACGTTGCATGCGAATGCGTCTTCCAGCCAAGGCGCTGATTACCGCGGGTAATCCATCGACCACCATCACGTTGTCGAGCTTGACGTCGCGGTACATCAAGTTTTCGTAAATAAACCTACCCTGTTTGTTCGCTGCCATTGGTGTAGATGTTGTCCTTGCATCATCTACCACTGCACTGTCGTTCGGCAGGTGTACATGCATCCTTTCCATTATGCGTCGAAAGATCTGAATTGGGCATACTTGGAGATCGCACGAACCCGCGTAAAGTCCTCCTGTACGAATCAAATGGAAACGCTGAATGAGAGTCCAGCGGTCCGTGCAGTCTGATGTCTTCACACAGGTGGTTGACACAGTGGAATTTGAACATAATCTCCGATTCACCACAGGGAGCAGTGAAATGAAACAATGTTTTCACACCATGGATTCCCCATAAACCACATAGCGGGGGCACCATCTTGAGCATCGGAGTAAGTAAATGGAAACGAAGAAGTTTAAGAAGCTTTCACAATTTTTTTTCATCAACTATTTTTTTCAACGCCATGGAACTCATATACAAGAGGGATTGCCGAAGTTCTTTAGCCTTTCAACGGTCACAGTCCACCGCTGATCGATATTTTCTAGGAAACTTACGTCAAGGCACCTTTCAGCCTTATTAACTTATTGTTCAACTGATTCATTTGCGATGATCCCAGACGGGTTTTCCTTTTCCGTTTGGCCTGCTCTCCATAAGTTCATTAGGCGATCCATCACTTGCGACTCGGGTCGCAAATAATGCCGCTGATAATCAACTTCTTTCTGGGCCCTAGGTTATCGGTAGTAACGCCAGGAGATGTCAGATTAGACATTCATATGACCAAATCATATGAACATTTGTCCACATTCCAAGGTTTACTGCGACCAGTAAAAGCGCCAACCATGAAAGGGGTGATTGTTACGACCCTAACTAACCTACATAGTACAGAACATACTGAGGGTCCGACCACTTGAAGGGTTTAATACCAATAATATGTAACTGTATGGTTACTTCGTTGGTATTCATCAGTGGTACATCACATGGCAAGCGTAACAGGGCAGTTTGCAAACGAAAGTGAGCATATTGCCCTCCAGATAATAATTTCTTAAGGCAGCCACGGAGTACAATCACCATAGAATGAAGGTCAGACGTCGCAGACATCGTCGAAGAATTGATTATTGGCAACACTACTTTAACTGCTCATCTGAGGATCCAATATTCTAACACCAATTCTTCTCAGCCTCTTACCATGTAGGACACTGTTCCACATTTTCCTGCGGTAGACCAACTGCTAGTACCTGTGTCACTGCAAACAACGTCATCTAAAGAAGAAAACTAACATACGGGAAAACGCTTACTTTTTCTGGGTACCGCCGTAAGAATGCCACTTTCAACTCGATCACTGGAGTCCACTGTCAGCATGTATTACCGTCCTCAACGATTGACAGTCTTCTTAGATGGCAATTGTATCGAAACCTTATATGGCCGTTGAATTCAATATATTCTCAGCTTGCTGCAGTGAACGGTGAATGCTACATATGAACTACGATTAGCCACATTATCACACAACACCGTAAGTGTAAGGAAGCCAAATCAACAATTCAATGTATCACAGTGATTTACAGAACGCAACCAATGAGAACCAAATCCGTGCACTAAGGTATAACTGGACAATATCTAAAGCACTTTCAAAGATACAGCATGCAAAATTATTTGTACGTATGACTACCCCTTGTCTGTCTTGTTTTCACACAACTATGTGCAACGGTATTATGTTAATGCTTAAGAAATCACGTCCCAAACAGGATGCATGCACAATCCGCAGCTCACCATGATGAAGAAAGCCTCAGGATTTGCAGAAAGTCGGTGCAAGTATCGACCGAAAGCCGTTCGCGTTGACGGATTTACCGGCTCACAAATAAATGCGCCATTTGGCTCCAGTTACAACAACGCCATGTGACTCGAAACGTACGTCAAATCGACAAAGCTACACGTATCGATTATTCACCTCTGCCGTGCGTTATCGGGCATTACACGATGAGATTCCAGCAGCTTGATTCGCCATCTCCATGAGATCGACCAGCAGCCATGCGTAGGTGGCAATATGCAGCCAATCGCAAGTCATCAGCGTAGTGGTCCTCCTCCACATAATCATCGTAGCAACCATGAGCCTGACCAAAAGGTACTGTGGCTCGGATCGCTGCTCACTTCAACATTGACGTGGAATATCCTAGAAGGAAACGTTACTAAGAAGGTCGGCGAATACTGAAAGAAGACTAAGCGGAAGAACTAGAAATGGTATGTATACAGGTACGCCATTGACTGCGACACACTGCCATCTAGGATAGCGTACCTGACCAGCGGTTTTAGTGATCACGAGGACTCCACCCAGGCAGACGATATCTGTCCGCTTTGCTCAACGGAGCAGTTAAGGTCTTCATATATCGTGACCACGTTGTTGCTTGACCATCACGCGGTTTTACGCAACTGTTGGTGGCCTCAGTATATAATGCCCGGTATGGTGAACGCTCAGCTGGCATACGGAGCACGTCGCAAGCTGTGCGAAGTAATTAGTTGACCAATTGATCGCGCATCTCCGGCGTTCCGGAATACGCGCCGGCGAACTGCCACATTGCTCACGCGATCAGTCCACTTAATGTGGGCCAAATGGCGGGGACAACGATGGACAAACACAGCAAGCATGTTGATATCTTTTTTGTGAACAGGCCCTGTCTTCGAACCATGCAGCAGAATGGAACGCACACAAGCATTATAGACCCTTCCTTTCAGCGACAACCGAACGTCTTTTCGACGCCACAGATGACGCAGTTTGGAAAAGGCAACTCTTACCTTTCCTATCCTCGCTGATATCTCATCAGCAATATTACAGGCTGACGAGATAGTGCTACTCGAGTATGTGAAACTGTCCACAGTCTCAAGCGGATTACATGCAATAAAGAGAGTAGGAGTGGAAATGCCCCAATCTTGAAGCAGCACTTTGCATGTTGAAGGTGCGAAGCGCGTTCCATACAAACCAGCCCGGTCACTCACCGTGTTCAGCATGGTCTGCATGTCTTCGGCAGAGGGGCTAAGTAAGACAATGTCGTCCGCATACTGCAGATCGGTCAGTCTGACGCCAGAAGGAAGCTGCACGCTAAGATCACTGGATTCGCGAAGCGCACTCTCCAGAATATCGTCCATGACAAAATTGAACAGGAAGGGGGAAATCGGACACCCCTGACGAGCACTACTAGAATTGATGTGCGCTCGAGACAGTTGTTCGTAAACTCTCACTCTGCTTGCAGAGTGATCGTACAGTGATCTCAATAGATTCATGTATTTCTCTGGTACTCTCTTGCGAAGGAGAAAGCTCCAGAGGACGTGACGAGTAACAGAATCAAAAGCAGCCCTCAGGTCCAAAAAGACCACGGCCGTCGGCTGCCTATATGAATGCCGATGTTCCCAGATCCGTCGTAGGTTGAAATTGTGGTCAACATACCCCTGACCGGCTCTGAATTCCGCTTGTTTTTCGCGTATCTGACTTTCTCTGGGCTTAGTGAGCCGACGTAAAATGAGGCCAGTGAGTAACTTGGACGCAACAGACACCAAACATTCCAAGCAGTTTTTAAAAGCAGCCAGAAAAGAAATATATGTTGTGGAAAATGTTTGCATCAAGGAGACCTGAGTTGTTATCAACCTTTTACAAGGCGTATATTAGATCACCTCTGGAATACTGTGTGCACGCATGTTATTTGAATGAAAGTCGGAGGAGATTTACAAGATCACTGAAGAGAATGTGGGATAACTCGTATGAATACAACCTAAAAATAGTTATTCTTTCTCTTACTCAAATTAGGGTTGAAGCAAACCTAACTGGAACCCTCCAGATTCTTGAAAGAATAACAGGAGTTGAGACGGGATCTCTGCTCGGTCTACATACAAATTCAAACATCCGAGACTAAAGTCCCAAGTTGGGGAGGAAAACAGTTGTTGCATTGTCTAGGGCTAGCCATTGTGTGTCGAGCTACCAGATGTTGAAGTATGCTTCCACAGAGTGTAGTAGACTCTGATAGTTTAGCAGAGTTCCATAGAAAACTTCATGAATATTGACTATCCTTCTTCCCGGACCTGTTGTAAGAAATTCGTTTGGGTGAGTCTCATTAGTACTTTCCCTCTCGTAGATTTAACGTAGTCAACTCCTCATTCTTTCCTTTGCCATTTCCTTTTTTTCTTCATTTTTATTCACTATTTCTATTTACTGACTGACAAAGTGGGTCTTATTGTCTGAACTTATAGGTTCTGGGAATAAAACCCATATTGATCTTACACTTTTCTCTTGTTTCACGTTATTTCAGTAGGAGGATAAGCTGTGTGTATCATTGGTGTCTGTTAACTTGTACATTGATATCAATGAGAACTTGAACTCAACTTTCAACTAGTAGTCCCCATGATTACTTAAGGAGGTGAGGAACTTCCTTCTCTCATCTGTCGCAGCAACAGACGCCCTCAGAAGCTCAACAGTGCAAAAAACTGGACAATATCTGACTAAAACCGTCTCTTCTTGGAGACTGAACCAAACCAACGTGAGCTGCTAATTCTATGAACAACGAAATATCGATGTGAATGGGTCAATTCACACTGGTTTATAATGTAGGTTGGCCTGCGTCACACATTTGGGGTGATTTAGGTTTTTTTATGTCATAAACTTAAGTCGCCCCAACTGCACACTGGAGCAGGTCAGTGCATGGTGTTTTTGTGTAATCTATACCTGCTTGTGCTATCAAGGCGGGATTGTAAAGCACCTTGATAAAAACAACCTACTCTCCGCAGGCCAACATGAATTTGTGCAGCAAGAATCTTGTCTCGTCAACCGGGATTGTTTTCTTGATTATGTTTTGATTACGGTTGAATAAGTGGAGAAAGGTGAGCTCTGTGACCAAGGTTTCAGGAAAGCAATCGACTCAGTGAATCACTGACCTTGACCTAGAAGCTCCAGGTCTTCTTTAGAAGACTGCTAAGATGGGCACAAGGCTTTCCAAAGAATTGTGATTTTTACTCAGATGCAGCAGGGCAGGGTCCGCAAAAGGGGCAGTGTTTAGTGGGTTACGTGAGGGATTGGCGTTGGGAACAACATTGTTTCTGGTGCTCATCAAAGCCCGACCAGGAAACTGAAGTATCCCTCCTATACCTTTGCTATTTTTGTAGAGGCTGTAGAAAGTTCTGACAGCCAAAGACTTGGAAGGACTCACATCAGGGAATTTTAAAGTCCAAGCAATGTTTAGAGATGGCAAGTAAAGGAGGTCGAGCACTGTAAACATTTCAGTAAGCTGCCACTTCAAGGAAACGGGAGGTGCTACAGATGCTCCATAAGTCGTACGTCAGACCATATTCGAAGTACTGTGTATACTTTTGGAGCTAGAATACGATGAAAGATAGACGTGGGAGAAGTTCAAAGGTGTTTTGCAGGGCTGCTGAAGGGAATGCAGAACAACCCGCATGAAAAGAGAATAGAGAAAATCTATTCCTTTCCTCTTGTGCAAAAGGAGTTAGATAAAACCTCATAGAAACCTTCAAAATTCCTGGAACAAAAGTGGAGTTTAGGCTCAAACTGTGTTCAGACCACAAACAAATTTATATCCCCAGGTTCACAGACTTAAGTTGGACAAGACAAGACGTGCTATAGGGCTTAATCTTAGCCAAATCTTGAGACAACTCTTCGCTTTTTTGTTTACCAACAACTGAAACATATTGTGAATAAGCTTCTTCAATACTAGTCGTCTCACGAATTTAAGTTGACAAAGTTTTTGTTCTAATTTAGAGTTATTACTACTCTCTTTTTTGTTTTGAGCATTTCACTTCCTCCGTTTGAAATTATAAATCATAAGGTATGAACTCATGCTAGTTGTACACTTTGTTCTTGTTTCTTACTTTTTCAATAAGAGGATAGAATCGATAAACAGATTGGGAATGTTACGTTTCCATGCTAGTTATAAAATTGTGTTCTGACGATGCCGATAACTTCAACTCTTGAGATGATGAAACCTGATGAAACGCTGCCAAAAAATCTCTGAAATTACTTGCGTAGTTTCTGAAAATTATCCGCTGAGTTGACTTAGTAATTTTAGGGATAATGATCAAAAATTGCTCTAAAGTCATCCAATCAGGTATTTCACCTTAAAATTAACCATTTCATGTTTTCTTACGTTCCGTTAATTTTTTCCACGAAATGGCTAACAAAATGTTTGTTCATCCTTTACGCATTGCTTTGTAGCAATCACCTTTCAAAATACCAAGATTCACGGGTGTATTCTACATTCCATATCCCTCTCACGGTTTTTCAGACTTTCTAAAGCTGATGACATTTTGCGTTGAAATCTAGCACTTTCAAAGCTTCCCAACCCCCGTATTTTATCTGTTAGAAGATATCTATGAAAGTAGGATGAAGTATACTATCCACTTGCACTATTATCCATTAAACATGATCGCGTATCCCTTCAATAAATTGGTCCATCAAAACCACTCACATTCAGTTCACCAACAACATAGGTTGTTCAATAGAATCTACGAAAATTCAGAGGAGAAAAATACAGAATTAAAAATAAGATGCCAGTCGCAATTATAAGGATGAGTAAAAATGAGCATATCTCCGCAAACATTTGAAATACAGTAAAAGTTAAACATTACAAAGTTAAAATTGTCTTCCTAAACATTGCGCTAATGCTGCAGTCAATCTCTAGTTCATATAGCATAACTTACAGATTTCCTCCTGAACTTGTACAACATTCGCATGGGAGCCATAATAATAGAATTTTTACGGGTGTGTTTGTAATTACATATCTCGGTACGCAATCAACAGATAGCAGAATGAATGCATATACCCCCTGTGTATTGTACGAATTAAATTACAAACGTAGGATTAGAAATTCGTATACGCAACCACGAAGCAATTTACTGTTGGTTCAATGATTATTTGCAAAAATGGACATCTAACAACAGGGTTGTCAATACATGCGGTAGGCACCACCAGTGTGAACGAAGAAGGAACAGGTAAATTATCATCAAACAATTAAGGCAGTTTCATAATGGCGCGGGTAAGTCATCGTGCAATCTGATTACCATTTAAACAGAACACACATCAATAAGCAGACTGTGACGCTAGAAGAAAAAAATGTGATCTACTTCAAGAAATTTGTGTTTAAAGTCTAACTATGCTAAACAGACTGGGTTTGAGGGTCTTAATGTGTCACATCTGGAAAACGGGCAGTTTCGACGTGATTTTCCCCAAAAATTACGCGTCGATAGGGTAAATTGTGTTGGCTGGGAAATGAGAAACTTCTCCTTCCTCTTTTGTAGCACAGACCAATCTCATAAGCTCATTGGTGCCGTAAACTGGAAGATTTCCTTTTTCTGGTAGAGACCAAAGAGGTGTGGAATGGTAACAGATCGTTGGTTATGACCACATGCTGATAGCCGTTGAAGCAAAGTAAAACGTAGTAATCACAGCAGATTGTTTGGGAGCATCACATAATTTGTAGATCAACAGCCTGGAATTGAATATGTTTCAACCACAACTGTTAAATACGTTATTTACGTTGTCTGTAGAGAGAAGCCGCGGTCGGACATCTTTAAAACAAAACCGGTAATTCCTTGCTAGTTACCGGTTACTCCTCTTTACTATCATCACATTCAAGGTAATGAAGCATCTAGATAACCTACCGAGAGCCAAAGACACTGGTTCCATCTCATATGCTGTCTTATTGGATTCTGCCAAGACGTTCCACCGTGCCTCATATCTTCCTCACAAACGCACAAATGGAAGCTTATGACATTCAATGGGAGGTTGTTTGTGGATTACTAACAATTTTTCGATGATGAAACTTATATGGTTCAAGTCGGACCAGACCCTCCATCTCCATCCCTAATTTATGCAGAATTTCTTCAAGAGTTAGTGCTCGGTCCCCCATTACTTTTCACTACCATCAACGACTTTTAGTGCGTTATTTCTAACACAGCCGTTTTTCACGTTTGTGATAGGAAATTCTAGAATGCTGGTAATTCTAGTGCACTGCACACAGATCTTGATGTGATTCAGCGTCGGTTAGACGGTTGGAGTGTCCACCTAAATGACGTTAATTGCGCACACGTAACACTCGGTGGGAACCCTGGCAACGTCTTTAGGAATCACAGTTCATCAGGTAGAGGAGACACAATAAAAATTGATCTGTGGGAAGAATTAAGCAGCTGGATACCGTCTAACCTATCTCTCGCGTATCATCACGAAATGGCGCGGGAGTAAGTGGCTTGCTACTCTAAGACTAATGGATTGCACTTTCCTCCACATAGACAAACTTGTTTCAATCGGTTTACGGGGTGTATATAAGGCCACCACTTGAGTGTGTCAATCACGCCGTACACAGTGACCTAAAGACGGACATACTAGCCGTTAAACATGTCTGGAGTGCGGCTGCCAAAAGAGTCACGGACTTGATAACCATCGCGTATTAGTTTCAACTTGGAATTCCTCATCTGTATTAACTAGGATTTCAGTGGATGTAGATGTTATAATTCTCACACATTTCTTTGACGTAGACCTCACAGTAAAGCTGTTCGTCATATAGGCGGATGACGGTTGACAAGGATATGTCAGGAAACATTTTAACATCAGTCCCTGGATCTTCCTTACGGGACAGTTCTTTTCTTATAACATCACCACTCAGTGAAACAGCATCATTTCTAACGCCGTTAGCTGCGCTTCCATAGACTGTCTAAAGCACCACAAGATGTTTACTTACTCAAAAAACAGTTGGACTCATGATCTTACTCTGGTATTGGTACTTGTTCTTATTCACAAGAGAGGTTCAACACCCTGCATTCAAAGATTACCATTCAGATCGATAAACTCCCACTTGGTAGTAAACAAAACAAATCAATTAGATCTAGGCACCTCGGACCTCTTGTTTGGAGATCGTGTTTTACTTGCTGCAATGACAACTCATCATGCACAAATCAGTCAGCACAGACGATTCCTCGTATTCTACACACATTCATTTTTCGCCATGATGATTTGGTGTGGTTAACCACCCTCGTAAACTATGACCATTTGTCTACATCCATCTCCTTTTTAAAAAGGGTAGCGTGTGCATTGTAATTTCATTTTTAACTGTCAAAAAGATGCACACGGTACTTTAGCAAGTGAACTGAGTACTTAATGAATCCTACTACGGTCTGTGTGCTCTGAGGGTAGACTTGGTCATGGCCAGCCAGGCTGCGATCGTATGTACACGGTTACAGTGTGCAGAATAGTTTTACAAAACGTATAAGGCCACTTGAAGTTCTGTGTACTTCAAATATATATGTATTGTCTACAACCGTTTTGTATGCCATTCACGCAGACTGCTTTGCTTATTTCACTAAAATATTAATTATGGTTCCGTATTGCGAACGTGTAGTTTTTGAGACGGAATAGTATGTCACTGAATATCGTTCATATATCATTAAGATGCCTTTCACGGTCTGTTTGAAGAAACATAACGTAAATTATCACTTCACTAAAAAAGCCTTACCAGTTGCACTTCACAACGATGCTCACTAAGACCGCGGTAGTTAAACTGGAGCTGTTACGGGGTGCTGATGAGATAAAAAAATCCTCGTGACCTATACGGGAAAAGATGGGCATACGAAAAAGAAGGAGAAATTTGAAGCAAGTATTGCAAATTGTGTGATTTACACTTCAGCTGTTAGGCACTGATTTACGTACTCCATACTCAACATGCCTGAAGCTATCGCTCTGTTAGTTTCCAGCCTACCCAAAATAGCTACACTTGTGTGACGAAAACATATCTACATGAATCTCTCATAACAATTTTGCACTCTACCTTTAACTTATGTTACAACGAAAGCATCTTTATTGTCCGATTACTGAACTGTACAACACGCACTGTTATCAATTTCAATCCACGACTGTGATAAAGTATTTGCTCACACTATTAGTACGTGAAAGTGAACAAGTGGAAGACGCTTCTGTTCTGAATGTTAACACAAGTGTACTGACTCTGATGGCCAAAGTGTAGACGCAATTAAAAGAAACCAATCGGGAACGGTACATTTCAGGTGGTTTCTTTGTAACTAAACTGTACTCATGAAAATGGCAGATTTTATAGGTAACTTAGAGAAGGTATATAGCACAGCCATAATGAAGACAACAACAAAAGTTTTTTGAAACTAGATTAGGCAGAAATTCACATTACGGAACTAATTAAAAATTTTCTTGCCTTATGCTTGCTGATATACGAGACAATCACACCAGACTTGACTTAGAAAACCATTCAGTTTCATCAAACGAAATAAGACTCGTCTGTGTAAGCTTCTAGGGTGATGTAAACGCTCAATGCTACATAAAAAGCTTCAACTTTCTAAAACACGTTTTATCATCTATCGTTTCTTGTCAGTTCACATAATTCACGTTGATCTTCACCAAATTCAAGTGCCCAGTTATAGGAGCCATTAATTAATGGGCGGAGTGGTGACAACAAAGTATTGAAATAACTGGTTTAAATCGTTGAATAGAAAAATGATTAGACGTAACTTATGTGTTGTTCACATGAGTAACATTTTGCACATTGTAACCACACACACAAATGCGACTAATTTTAAACGAGTCAAAATTTCACAAGGGCGAAGTCATGGCTTGGAGAAATAAACAGCCCGAGGCAAAAACTGGAAATCAAAATTGTGAGAATGTCGACTACCAGGGTGGCCGCAGCGTTAACATAAAGATTGTTTCAAAACACGTGGGGGGGGGGGAGCTGGGAAGTTTTGCGGCCAAAACACTAGCAAATTGGAGTATGTGTTTCGGGTTGTTTCGAAAAATCACTGAGAATGCGTNTAAAGATTGTTTCAAAACACGTGGGGGGGGGGAGCTGGGAAGTTTTGCGGCCAAAACACTAGCAAATTGGAGTATGTGTTTCGGGTTGTTTCGAAAAATCACTGAGAATGCGTCAAACTTTGAATCTGTATCCTGCTTAGATTATATGTCTTGCAACTGACGATGCTGAAGTTGCTTAAACTTGTCAAAATTTGAGTTAGTAAACGGTAACGACATTAAGCTGAGAATCGTGAGTGAAATTGTGAAAGTCTGAAACTATTTCAATACAGCCAACTAAGCACGGTTTAATGCATGTGTTCTTTTTTCAACCGACACGCGCCGCTGGTTTGGCGTAGTCTGGCAGACGTCGGACATAGATTTTGTGAAGGTTTTGAAAGAGCTTCTCCATTAGGATCGATAAGAAGAAATGCCCATTTACTCATGCTCAATGCATCCTAGTCTCTTATAAGTATCTTTATTGGACGATACGAGAAGGATGGATTTTATGGTAGCCAGATTCCGAAGCTTTTCTTAGTGTTCATTTTGATAACCACTACAACTTCCTGAAGGGCAGTAGTTGTAAACACAGATGTAGAATCTCCACTATGAGACGTGAGTAAACAGTTGTTGTTGATAAAACGACACCAATTTTTTAATCGCTGCTTAATAACACTACAGACAGCTTGGTGAATTTTAAGAGCATCTTACAATCGTCGGCATACAGCGGAGAATTCGATATAATAGGATCGTAAGACAGATCCTTGCAGTATGGCTGCTGAATTTAGAGCAAAAGTTAGGAGGACCAGACCAGATTTATTTCCAACAAGCTGACCATTCGGGATAAAAAGTTTGCACACCACCAACTGTTCACCTAAATTAGGTATACCTGTGGATTGTGTAAGAGTGAAACGTGAGATATTCTGGTGGACGCTCTAACAGAAACAAAGACGGGAGCCTGTGAGTGAAAGCCGCTGTCACTGACCTCATCAATACTCTCCATGAATATACCCGTGCGAATCACACGTGACCTGTTTGATAGAAACTCCTACCGAACTGTAGGTACAAGTCTATCGCTAAGAAGATATATTATCACGTTGTTTTTGGGGTAGGTGTTCTAATATATTAAACAAGGTGTTCGTAAGACTGATCGGTTGATTTACAGAAGGAGAGGGGTGGATCACCCTAATTATAAACAGTAATTAACTTACTGTTCTAGTCAGTCCAAGGATAATCGGCTGGGCTAGTAAAAAATTGGAAGACTATAATTATGACAGATAAACGCATTAGTTTGTTCAGACCATCATCAAATATGCACAGTCTACTCTAAGTGACCCATGAGAAAGACGAGGTCCATAGTGTTGTGTAGCTCAGCAGATTGAAACAAATGACACAAGAGACTAGTGTACACACCCAATATGAAAGAAAAGTTGAGCGCTAGCAGATCACTAATGCGCTGCAATATTACATTCTGGCTTACGCGTAACTTCTCAATAAAAACTTCAGCCCAAAAGAAACATTGGGTGGTAGTGAGCGAAAATGTGAGCTTATTGTAGTGGTAACAAGTTAACTTAGTACTACACATGTTTTTCACCGGAATTACGTTTTTTTAACAAAAGGATGTGTGTAAACTATGGCAGTAAAAGGTTATTCGAAAGGACTACGTATACAGTTTTAAGATGGACTAACCGGTTTTTGAGTTGTTTTGAGTCACATGACGTAGACTAACCCAAACAGTCAAATAATTTCCACCAGCTTTCTCAGTTTTCTCTTATGTGGATATATTCTTAGTGTTGTAATCTGTCACCCTTTTGTTAGGCTCGGGCTTTAATTAAATCTATTCACTTGTCGTTGGTCAGTAGTAGATTCGCAAACCCTTGAATTCAAAATCCTCTGAAGTTTCACATTGGTTGTTCCGGACAATGTTGTGATGGTGCATTTAGTCATAACAAGAATCCCTTCGTGAGTTACAAGGATCCACTTAGCTCGAGCATTCGACGGTTTTGATGGTCTCGATTAGAGAAGCTGTGCTAACTGATAAGAAGCATGCTCTGTACAATGGGTACACTTATGGAATCAGTAGTGAGTTGATCCATGTTGAGAAATATGAACTTGTGCATCTTTGGTGGTTACAAACAAACATAGGTATGAGAAGTATTCAGCTTGTGCATCACTATGTCGTTCACGAGTCGGTCAGATATCCAATACTATGCGTTTTTGATTCTTGTGTGTCAAGTGTCAGTAGTTCTTGGTTCACCCAATCTAGACGTACAAGAGTGATAGTTGTCCTGGAAACAGTGAAACTCAGGCCAGGGTCACTTTTATCTTGCGGATAAGCATTCTGGTGGAAACGGTTCTTTGTAGAATACGTCTTTGATGCTGTGTCCTATTCCGTTGTTAAGCCATGTTTACCTTTTACCCACAAAAATGCATATTGCGTGATTTCTTCCATAGCTGGAGTGCGAGTGAGTGCTTGAGATACGATAGGTAAACATTGGGTTCCCTCTTATTTGTCCACTGAAACGCTTTGAGATGACCAAGCATTTTGGATTTGACTGACCGCATAAACCCTGGACGGTCTTCGTTCCAGGGATCTGAATGGACTCAGTTCGTTTTTACCACTTTTGGATGGCAAGCGGCACACGTCTCATTGTTCATCTAGAACATGAAACAGGCATACCAAGTATAAATTTTCATAATATGGCAGAGGTTCATGTGTTCAGGGATCTTTGTTGGGTAGATGAGATTCGGCTTTGACTGTTTCTGATCGTTAACTCCTGGCACACTTCAGAACTAGATTCACCGTGGTAGAAGTGCCTAGATCATCCTCAAATTAATACTTAGAGAGATACACATCACTGATTGTTGCAAAGTAAATGTGACGCACGAGTGAAATCTTTCAGCTGAACACGATGAATGTTAGCAGGTTTACTCAAACCAATTCCATGCCAGTGCTAATGCCACCCAGTTTTAAAGGTTGTATCTCAGTTGAGGACAAACCTCTCCACACTTGAAAAACTTCAACATACTACGAATTACCAACGTCTTATGGGTAGCCGCTTTGCGACAGTGCGTAGTCAACCTTTTCAGGTGGTGGCCTTTGGCAAAGATAATTAATGAATTAATTTGGATCATCGCCATATATATATATATATCATGTCTTAGCAGCGTGTTCAGCAATATCGTATGGTTATCTTTTGCCAGTTACTTTAGTTTGGCACTCTTCTTGCGTTGAATTGATTGTTGAAACAGCGCGAACCCTATTAAACCAATGTGATAGATTGGGCATATTAGCCGTTTATACTCACGATGGCATTCGAAGCAACGATCACTGATTTCACCCATTACTTTAGGATTGGACGGGAATAGCTGGGTCGGTCGGTCGCTAACTGCATCCATTCTTGGTCAAACGTTGTGGATACTGGCGATATATGCAGTCTCTCAGGGTCAAGGGACAACAATTTTTTCAAAAAGTCGTTAGAAAGTGTCTTACAGAGGAGCACTGAACTGTGCTGCGAAGTTTCGGAGAATAGTGTATATATTCCATTCACTGCGAGAAAATTTTGCGGACATTTAATGACAGATTCTATCCTAAAATTTCCATGCTAACAGTCATCGTGACATCAGTAAATCTGGTAAGATTATTGAAGAGAGTGTGATCAAGTGTTGGATGGTCACTCCAATTAGAATTGTGCAGAGTGACTACCAAATACTTTCGCTGCCTGCAAGTCTGGGAGGGGGATAAAGCTTTTATATTTCAGATGAGAATGCTCATTTCAGCGCTTATGTAGTAAAAGACGAGGCTGTGTGTGTTTACAATTTCTACTGTGTTTTACAATTAACTGAACTTGGACGATTGCCTTGTATGATATATCCTCTTTCCGGGACTGTGATAGACGATTAATAGTTTGCAGACTAACCACAACCGGCTTGTTGATTTAAATATATGAGAAAAGAAAGTGTTGTGGAAAGAGAAAATAATTTACACATTTTTGTCAACTTGAGTTGATGTTTGGGTAACGGGGTTTGAGCTTCCTATGTATATTGCGCTATTGTAAGTCAAAACGTGAAAACAATTAGCCATCACGTAGCTAGTGACCCTGATAATTAACTGTTTACAAAATCTCAAACTCTGGTAAAATATGTCCTCTTTTTCTTATTGTTGTGTGTTCTCAGCATATATCTTGCATAATCTCAGGACGAGGGACATTTGAGGAGGTGAGGCTCAGTTGAATTTACTTACATGTTTGCAGTCTCGTCCACAACCCTGACGACGGGGGACGCAGGAGAAACACGGATACTGAGAGCTGAATGGATTCTTGTATACTGACCTCTGTCAGTTCACTGATTGCTGGTTGTGAGAGTTTAATCTTCCTCCATAGCCAGTTTAGTTCCTAGACAGTAGTAGTCGGTGACTGGAGCGGACTTTTCTTCCGTATAAACTCGGGCTTGAGTAATGCGTGGTCGTCGTGGCCCGGAGAGGGCTGAACCTTTGTTATATATCAATTATCAGGTGGCTGATAATTTTAAAGTGAGGAACAGGGTGTTTATGTTTGCAAGGTATTGTACAAAGAATGATGGTCACATTTTATCGAGAGCTACATTATTGCAGTAGCCACGATGATGTATTGCTATCATTCTCATGCACTGTTTTCTAAACATAGTCAGCGAAACTCACAGCTACGTACCCTCAAACACCAGAAGTAGAACTGATCTGTTTGGTTCAACGATCCAGATTAAGGTTTCCCTTGATGCACTGTTTATTGCCTGATGTGAATTGGACCAGAGTGAGCATACTAAACACTTCATCAGTAGTTATGCTGTCTAGTTTGCAGGAAATGGTAAGCAGCCTCCTTTTATCCTTCAACAAATCAATACTTTTCAAGTTGATCATCAAGACTTACTTAACGCATTTTGACTGTAGCGGTAGACCTATATGATCACTCAACACTATTTCAAGCGACCTCCCTTATGGATGGTTTTCTTGGAACATCCTGGATTTCACTCGAAACAGCTACCAGATGGCCTCAAACCATCGGTATTCTTAAGTTTTTATCAATCTCCAGTGTGCTGGTAGTGTGCTGTGTAAGCTTCAAATGGAGACTTGTAGCTGTCAAGCTTGCCTAACTTCACAGAGCAGTCAAACTCACTGATCTCTGGTCTCACTCATAAAAATACTAGCTGACAACAGGAATTAAGGTTATTTTGGCTTTTGGACAAAACACAAGATCTCATTCTCACTTTCAGCTTACTTAATACAAGCAAACATCGTGACAGAAACCTATTTAACCCATCCGCAGATGAAATATCAGGGATTACAAGGGGGACATGAGTACATCTTAAAATCAGCACTTTTACAGGCCCAACAGTTATGCACCCTAAGTTTTCCCTAATTGAACTACATTGCTAGCAGAACTGATTTTCGAGTCATTTAACGCGGAATTTGATAAGTAGATTCTCTTCCAATTATCCCCGAAGTAGTCTTAATCATTCTAAGGTATGCATTATCATTTCCACGGATGTAGGAAAACCGTTCAATCCTCTTTAGTCTCAATGGCGGTTTCCTCGTTTCCTTCCTTTCTTCTTTCCAAGAGCTAAAGAGATGTTGGCAATGCTTACTGTACCGAGTAAGAAACAATAAACCACAATTTTCGTTTCTGTATTGGTGTTATGTCATCCATTTTTTCCGTCCAAAACCGTTTCTTCTTCAGAAAACGGTTGCATATAATTAGAATGAGCGGAAATGTCCAGAACAGTCGAGAGGTAATCTTTGGTACCGTTTACCTGTTTGACCTTTATTCCACAAGGCTCATTGGTGGCTTACTGACTTTGGTAATTTTTGGTGGCTGCTATTCTATCTAATGATTCGAGAATGTTTGTGAGTTACTGTGCACCATAAGAATACCCTATGAGTTGCTCCTTGGTACAAACGCTTTTGGGGCGGAACGGAGTTGTTTTTTGTACATCCGTCGTTTGGTTTGTCTTAAAAGCACTTGATGGGGACGTTGTAGTGTTACTTTCGGAACCAGGGTTTTCCGACTTATTTACTACGAGGAAGAGAATCCGATTTCTCTCAAGCGCATTTCCATACCTTAGACGAGCTATTATATTCTGTCAAGGGTTTACAACAGGTGATCAACTTGCGAAAACCGAAATCAACATGTGTTGGTTTTTTAACGTTTGCAGTTATCTTCCAGCACTGATGCAACAGTTGCGGCCTTTGAAAACCATCTGTTCATGTCCGACCCACTCAATGTCATGGCCCATAGCTACTATAAACTGTTCATCAAAAGATAGCTATAGAGCCGAAAGCGCATCGTTTGCGATAGAATAAACAGGACTTTCACAGGTAATCTTTAACACTTGGGACGGATGTACATAAGCGGCTATTTGACACATCACAGTCACAGTAGTGAATCTTAAGTACCACAAAAATTCAGCTAGTTCATTCGAAAATCTTGAAACAAAAGTGTAAGAGTGTAACCGAAGTAAAACTATGTAAGAACGAATTCCATTTGAAATTCACACAAAGCCAGTGACCACCAATAGGCTGTTGCACATGCGATTCTTAAGTTCATACGCAACAAACTTATTCGATTCTCTCCAGTGTCACATTTCAAACTATTATAAAAGCCAGAGACAAGGTTTTCAAACTGAAATTCACCATTATGTCAATTTGGTTCTCAACAGTGGAACATCTACTTTCTCATTTCCTGAACCCAACTTAGTGGGGATACCTCAGTGTTCGACTATTCTGCGTTACCGTTCAAAAGTCTGTTTCTAACTCCCAGCAGTAAACTCTTTTAACTCCCAATGTTATCACAGGATAACGTAGATTTTTGAATGATCCTAACAAAATAATTATCTGCAATATTCTATAATTACATTCGTCTTAGTAATTCCATTTTACTATACAAGTTCGGTAACAATTTGCAGTTGTTAGATTTGTAGTGTTATATAGAACTATTAAGTGACGTGATTATTGGAAAAAATAGTTCGTTTATCAAGCAATTGGTCCACCATTTTTAACACATGCACGGCAAAGCAAAGAAAGACAATAAAACCGAAGGTGACACATCTAATGAGGAAACAATATATTACAACCCCTCCTTTATGCTCCATTTGGTTCAACTTCTGCACAAACCTGGTCTTCTTGTTTCCGAATTAATCCTATAACTGAGTCAGGCTATTTTACCACAATTGTTACCAACCCCTATCTTTCGTTGACTTTTCCACGAGATTCACGTTCATTAGTATCATTTCGGGGCTCGAACAAGCTTAGATGAATGCTCCCTCCCCTTTATGTAGAAGTGATTCTGTAAAATGTGGAGAATCATTCTTGGGAGTACATAAAACACTGTACTGACTTGAATTGGTTTTAAACAAACAACTAGCGATCGAGTGATAAAAGATTTAATCGATCATGAGGCGAAATCGAAAACCTGCCCGTTATGTGCTTATTGCGGTAGACTTTCTGAATTTACTCTCGTTGTCTCTACGTTTTCGAACGCTGGCGCAGAAGTGCACTGACCAGACAGCTTTCTTCCGCACTCATTTAGGAACTAGGCTAGCAATAAAAGTGTGACTAAGCATGGTACTTAATATTTAGTCTCCAAACCATACAACTAATCTCGTATTGTAGGAGAACATCAGCTCTTAGAACCAGATATGTAGGTTAAAACACTGGATATCAAAGGTCTTAGCGGGTGACGGAAAACAAAAGTGATTGCTTGTCGAAGTGATGACTGAAACCGTTGACTCCTTTTCTTCATCTTCCTCATGAACTCCCATCGTTTATCTATGTAATCGTTTGTTCCGTGCATTCGTATTTGTTAGTCATGTCACTTCATGGACTTTACCCAGAATTGAAGAAGGCTGGTGACGTGGTGCCCACGAGAAAGCTCAGTGTAACACACTGCAGCACCTACGCTTTATCATCATTCCTGTGTACGACGAAAAATTATTTCAAGTATTTACTGAAATAACCTTGAAAATAACAAAAGGTCCATGAAAGAGATATAAAGGTATTTGACTAACCAACCGTTCAAGAAAGCACGTTCAAACTGATTTAATGAACGTGACAACACGCGATGCATACGTATCTGTACACAACTAAGTGAATTTCTTAAGAGGGCAAAGCAAAACGGCTTTCTCAAAACTTCCACCACCTCATCATGGTGATTCTACTTACCCCACATATTGTTTACTGATAAAAAGCCGCCAACTTCGTTTCTGCGTTTTTAATATTCTAACTAAATTTTAGGTGGGGCATGAGGATGTCGCTTCGTGAGAGATAGACAACATATTTATTAAACGGCTCTTATCGATATCTCCGACAGTAGGGCTTCTCAGTTAAATGAAACACAGCTTGAAGGTTGCCAGAGATAACTCAATCTGGCTAAATATGAGGTTTGTAACGTAACGGTTAACACGGTTTTACATGTAAAGGTGCATACAAACAAGTGTGAATTCTGTATTGTTCAAATTAATCGGGTCCCCGATTGTCGGTCATTACTCTAAAACAATGACCAGCATGTATAGTGGAACTTGAAAAAGAAGTCTGAGTTGCGCCTTTGTCGACTGAAATTGTTAACGAGTACTTACTTACGGCTGTTTCATGTTACCTTTTTCTAAATCAAGTTGTTTGGGCATATGTCATTTAACATTACCGCAAAGAATACATGAAGTGATGAATTGTCTGTTGCTGTCCTCAATACATCCGCTTAAATGCAAAAATACTGTAGTATTTTTTGTGTGAACCAAGATAAATAACTGTCTCGTGTTGCATACACATGGAACAAATTTTCATCGCAATCTGTAGATGGGCAGTTTAAACCACTAGATATACTCATGAATAAGAATTTGTCTTGTGTTTCGAATAATCTTGAAAGAGATTCGTAAGGTACTTATTTGGTTTTTCGTGAATTTTGCTAATATTTAAACTCTTATCTATGGATCACAAAGCTGTATGTAACTCTTTACTCATCTGTATACATATAAATGAACTTGTTGTTAGAATACAAAAATATTAACAGACCAAACAGCGTAATGAAGTGAGGAGAAGATAGGCGGTTATCGGATGTTACTAAGTAAGATAAGTACCTGTGAAAACAGTGACCCATGTAAGTGAAGCTGACAAGCTGAAGAAAGTTCACGATGATGTGTGTTGAAAGGTATTGAAGAATCACGGATTGAAGGAATTTTATATAAGGTGAAGAATACAAAGTAAATGGATTGTTGGAGTGTGAATGTAAACGGAATTAATTAAATTAAAATATAGAAAGGGAAATATGGATTGGAAATGGCAATAAACCATGAAACACATTCGCTTCAATAGTTATTAATGTTTTATAACATTTCAAGGTTGTTCCGATGTTCAGGCTGATTGGAGACTCAGGGTGGCTTCACGAATGAACCCATCAGGTCTTTACTCTCTCATTTATTATGGGTGGTTTTTAATGGGCGTAACTTAGCCCTGCAGAAATGTTACTTGAGTTTCAGGTGCCTCCTGTGATGTTTCAAATTAGGTGAGTGAACTCAGAGACAGTGATTCGTATTGAGCATTGAGATATATCTTAAGGAAACTGAGGGTTATAACGTTCTGCTAGAAGGAACAAAACTGTCCTTGATATAACGATAGTACGTGACGAAATGACCCAGTTTAAGCAACCTTTCTCAGCAAGGTACGGAACGCAGCGATGAAGCATTCTTGTTGCTCTACGCTCCATTTTCTTAATTAAGTCAGTGCCTTCCAAAAGGAACGATCAACCGGCATGAACAGTTGTTTCAAGGAGAAGCCATATCGGCGAGCCGGATATCAGGAAAAGGCTCTGTAGTGGGATAGCCCCGAACAATCGGGTCAGCTTAACAAAGATCACCTTGGGTTTCTTCATCATCAAGACTCAGCTGGTAGAGAGACTCAGACCTCCTGAAACAATCCTTCGTAGATCTTCTCCAAAAGCGGTGGTAGCTGTCTTTTTGTCTTCTAAGTAGCTATCGGCGTGATGACTGTTAATTTTTGTTTGATACTTGCGTAATGCACTGTTTTTCAAACACACGGACTTGAAAGAATGAATAGGAGGCGGATGTTTTAAACAACATTATACGGTTTGATCGATTATTGCTTCAAGTTCGATGCAAACGGAGAAGTAAGTTGTGAGATAAACGCACAACAGTTTGCATGCTTCCGTTATTAGGGTCCTTACATGACGTACCGTTTCAAACTTAATCAGGTCGCTTGAAGCGTTGACAGATTTTTGCACATTCGGGGAAAATAAAACTAGTGTTAGTTCTTATTTCTAGTGTAATGGAAGTATATACAGAAAAAGAAAGGGTTGATCTTTGTAAATGCAGCCGAAAATAGGTCCGTCCTGTAGTCTGTTAGATTTTAAACGACATGTGAGATATTCTTCCTGGATCTTTGAACCATAGACTTGACTAGCTTGCCGTATAGGCTGATAAGATCAGTATTAGATCAATCAGTCTGTACTTGAATGGTAGTAACTTTTACTTCTCGTTACACCATCGTCGCTTTTAGTGTTGACGATAACCCTCGCTGACATAAAGGTTCTCTGTCCGGAGGCCAGTTTTCTTTATGTGTTCATGCGTTAGCCTCGGGTGATTGGGTTGGCCCGGAAGACTCGAACTAGTCGTGCATATTCCGTGGTCCGTTGTTCCTCACCGTTGACAATCGTGCCGTTATACGTCGTTCTACTGACCGTTATTCCGTTATCTGTTTGCGTGCTCGTAGGACGTTGAACAAGTTACAACACTCGCAATTACATGTTTATTTCGAAGTTAGCTTCATGTACAACACCTAATCTGTGAATTCAGATGTTGCAATCTGCAGACACCACTTACTGTATAAGGTCCTTTTTAAGGGGATTTCACAATACGTATACGATATTTATTCACTCCAGATTTTGGTTCCCGCGGTTCGTTGGCAATGTTCTAAATTTATTTCTATGTACCGTTAGTTTTTCTGTCCAATGAAGACGGGATTTTGAGGTTTATTACGGGTGAACGTGATGTCTATTTCGGTAAAGTACAATGGTGCATAAACTACTCACTACCCTGCCACTATCAACTAGAAGCAGTTGTGCTGCTAAATTTCCCGCTTCCGCAGCATTTCTAGTTCTTCTTATAAGTTTGGTTTGATTTCTTTTTATAGTTCTTTTCCCCAGGTTATTCCACGTTATCGGTACATTCCGGTCAAGCTGCTCTCCATTATGAATGCTATTTGGGGAACGGTTATGTATCGACTTTTTAATTAGTTAAGTTATACATTTCTGCTGTAGTAATTTGCGATTACTTATAGATGTGGAGCAGTGAACTGATTATACCGAC
Source organism: Paragonimus westermani (assembly GCA_008508345.1). Taxonomy (NCBI): domain Eukaryota; kingdom Metazoa; phylum Platyhelminthes; class Trematoda; order Plagiorchiida; family Troglotrematidae; genus Paragonimus; species Paragonimus westermani. Next base: position 31,312 of record QNGE01003576.1, read on the forward strand.
ATGCACCGGCCTAGAATGGACAGTCTTCTACCCAACAATAGGAGAAACGGCCGTTCTTGGACAACGCCATATAATATTAACCACACAGTGTTAACGTGGTAAACAGTTATGGTTTTGTTCTGGCTTTACAGACATTTTAATGGCCGGCGCTGCACGAAGACAGTGCGGTCATCGATTACTGAAATTTCATCCAGTTAACGCTGTCGGAGATCTAATGGTTCAACCGTCCTCAAAGCGTCCTTTCCAAAGCTGTTATTACGGATGTTATTCAAACCGGTGGCTAACTGAGACAGTGAAGTCGGACTGGGTACAAAGCAATTTGTGTTAAATTTGGCAGATATTCGCAGCAGTTTTTAGTCACTGGCTGATTTTATTCTCCACTCCAAGGTGACAACAATTGATTATCTGTTCGTGGTAGTAATGTAATTCAAAAACGAGCAAACACTTCGTCACAGCCAGTAGATGACAAACTAATTCCCCTTGAAAAGTCTTCAGAATTTCTAACAGCATGGTTTAAATTTTTTTGTCAATAACCGGAAAATGTGTTTTACATGAGGCCAAGCTGTGAAAATTCCGTGTTTCGGCTGGATTCGATCCAGCGACAAAAAACAACTTCCTTCAACGCGGCAAGCGCCCTATCAGCTGAGCTGTGAAACCGTACCAGGAGCTCGGAAATTTCACATTTGGACTCTGTTACCCACCCGTCCCACTGTTTCATACGGAATCCCCAAAATGATCCAGGGGACCGACTGTCCTGGCAGGATTTCTAACATTTCACGCCAGAATCCACCATGGCCACTGCTGAACGCAGAAATTGTATTACTAATAAGTAGTTTGGCAGAGTTATGATAAGTTGTGATAAGACACGGTTGCGGCTGATGTGGCTTCGTAGCTCAGCTGGTATGGCGCCTGCCGTGTTAAGGCGTTCTGTTTCTGTTGCTGGTTCGAATCTAACTGAACCTCTGACTTTTTGCGCTTCGGATCTCATCTGAAATCAGAAATCCGTCAAACTGATTAGAAAAATTTATTCATATGTGCGTGGGAAGTTCATGTGATGGAAGACTTTAATCCCGATTCTTGTTTGCTCTTTCCCGACGTTAGACGTTTGATCATCAAATTTCTATTATTGACAGCCAACCCTGTTGGTTTGTTTCTCACTGTCATATTCGACCTCTTGTTCAGGTGTTGTTCTGTGCTGGTTGTGTACTCTATCATGTTTAATGTGACTGTATTGTAACATTTATCCGCCTTGATGATTGCTACATTTCTGTCTGCTTTTTATGTTTTCAAAAATTTGTGGCGGATTCAACTTCGTTAAGTCCACTATCATAATTTTACCAAGAGATGTAATTTACATCTTTTTATTCTTGACAGAGGTTTACATAAAGCTTAGCTCTCGGCCTTTCAGTCTGCTTAGATTCTTATTTGTAGACTTTCATACAGACATCTCTTACAGTTGTTGAAACTCACACAAGCCAAGGACAAACTCAGATGGCTGTACGACACAATGAGAAAGTGAGTCAGTTGTCCGTCAGTGTGACCAGCTGGAGTGCCAGATAGATCATCTATGACTTGACTTTAGGAATTGAAAGCAGTCATCTGTACTTTGACGAATGTAACTCGCACGTTTAGCGTATTGGAGGGAAATGGGAACTGATCAGGTCTAATGACGGGTAGGTTGTAGTTGTCTGATTGATACCTCCTTTTCTAACTGCAATCAATGAAGCTGGACAGCGAAAGCCACGTGGAAGCTATTCATTTCACGATGCGGTCTTGAAATTTCTTCAACTCGGTTGTTTACCAGCATGCTGTGGATGACATGTTTTTGAGATTCAACATAAGAGTATATGCATTAACTTCTTTCACCTCCCCCAGCTTTTTTTAACTAAAAACTCAAGCAATCCTTTCCATTCCCAAGGTTGAATGGCGATTAGACAGCGCTGTCAGGTAGTGACCTCATGATATTTATAAGGATAACGGGAAGAATTCCGTAACAATTTGGAATGACTTGTCAGGTTTGTCTAGTTAATTGCACATTGGCAATTGTATACGGACGAAACAGACGTCCCACAAATAATTTTTCTGGCTATCCTGAAACGTTAGCCAACACATATATGAAAAGCGTCCGATTAATTGTTAGTAAAAGATTTCTGTGATTGGTCGACAGTGTTCCTCTTAAAAACCAATAGTTAACCTTGTGTCATGAGTCCGTTTAAACAAATTTATGATAGTGTGCAATGTTTATTCCAGCATTAAATAAAATATTCTTCAAAAAATGGATCATCGGCTGTTGAAAACAGTCAGACGAAAACAACGTTCTTTACTTCCTGACTCGAATATGAAAATGTTTCTCTATCAGCTCCTCAAAAACACCGGTGATCTAGACAACTTGAAAGTGAGATAGCAATTGCTGGGAAAAATAACCATTTACTCTCCGATTAGTGTCGTATCCGTCAACGAATGATTCTAGAACTGAATGCACAAGCCTCATTGAGAAAAGAACAAATTCAGAATGAAACTCCAGTAACAGATGAGATGGTGTTCTACCACAATCTGGCAAATTCACTTTTCTTGGAGCATTTACAGAATCACGAGTATGTATACACACTTAGTGTGTTTCTTCCCGAAAGTGGTCTTTCAGAAAAGAAAGTAAGCACACATTTTCTGGACCTCTATAATGTTTTCAGATTTTGCGACCTTTTGAACTGATGCGTCTTCTCGGTGTGGAGAATGAGGCTGAATCGCTTGAACAACTAGTGAGTTAGGGTTTCTAATACCAGATTTAATTTTTGAATTTAGGGTTGTTTGAGGAATGACACGTCCAATTCTATCATCTGTAAACTGCTGAAATTCGTCAGCTTGCAAGCGAGAAAAACAGTTGGACACAAAATTGTACAAACGATAGACGGCCTTGAAATGGGTGAGCGTACTATTTTGCTGGTTGGATCACAGAAGTCTGTATTCCATACAAGCGTGTTGGAAGCGTTCATTGAATACTTTCTGATAATGTCTTCGCGACTGGAGGATTTAAATGTATAAAGCGAAACTTTAATTTATTTCGAATTTGCTATGTGTGGCGGTCGTTAGGTTCTAAAAACTACGATATTTGCTGCAACGGACATTCCGGATGAACATGAAAATCAATCATTCAGAAGCTCCTGGGTAGAAGGGAGTTAAAGTCAATGCTATAAAATGGTTGCCAGAAGGAGTTAGAAAGTATTTGTTGGAAACTTTGTTTTTCAAAACATTTTCATGGTTTTACAATAGGAGTGACTGCAAGGATATGGCCTTCATGACGTAGTGTCGCTATGGAAAAGAGAATGCTGCATAATTAAAATCGATAAAAATTTCGTCACCACACTCAAACAGACATCTGGAAAATTTTCATTCAGTCTGTTTGTAAACAAAAATTCCAAGTAGTTTTCTATTCATCAGAGTGAATTGCGTTCAAGGAAAGTTAATTAAAGCTAGAATAAACCCTGGCTTGTTTGGGCCCCGTGATCTCCGGTTTGATTAATCGTATTAGGTACCATCAATATGAACACTTCTGTAATTAAATGTTGAGGTGAAATTGCAATGCAGATGATGAAGCCCAATGACGACCATGTGTCTATCTGTAATTATATAAAGGTTTTGGTCTGCGTTTATCAGCATGCAATAGAGTGCCACACTAGTATTCAATGTATAGGGAAAATCGCAACAAGATCGCTCAGGCATACTCGGTGACTATGCATCTGATGAGTATACATATATTTACATATATATATATATATGTGTGTCAACACTCGCTCATTTGATTAGGACACGAGCAATTATGCCCTTAATTACGCAGCGTTCGAAAACGTAGGGTGTTCTAGGCCAAAAATCAACGGGCTGTCTTCAGATTATTCCAGTCTAGGCAGTTATCATTGTGTTTTGTGGACCTGAATCATGAGCTCCAACTGGTACAACGGCCGCAGCATTGTAGTTGAAGCATAAACAGTTGACATGAAGCTCAGTTATAATGAAGTGACGATTGAGCAATCCAGTATTCAAGCCTATTCCGGCTTGGGTTGAAAGTGGTATTCAGTAGGCCCCAGCAATCGTTACTATAAAACTAATGTGATGCGAACGTCTAACATCTTCGATCAGACGTAACTTACTGATTTTCGGATGTAAGATCATCACTGCTGCTTTGATTAATGGACAGTTGTCGTAGATAAAGCGGAAAAGTGATCTATCTGAGCAGAAGTAGCTTCTTCAGATAACATTTCCCTGACCAAGCAGTATTGCTTAATTATGTTGTGTTGTGCAACATATAGCTGAGTAGAAAATACACGGAAAAAAGTACGAAACAATGTAGAATTGTAAACGATGAGAATGAGCAAGCATTCAAAAAAGCCACTGGAGAATGGCGAGTACTAAAATGTCATTGTGGCTATCACGACCATCGGACTAGGTGCGCACGGATACCTCAAGTTAAGTCACACTTAGTTAGCATTTGGTTGTCTTCCCTCGTCCAGCTTCAGTTCATCGGGTACCGTATTTAGCCGCGTAGCACACGTGACTTACATTTTCACTGTTACAGGTTGTGCAGAGTAGAAACTATTTAGACCGTGTTGGTGAAATATTGATTGAGCACTACATCGTCCGCATCTGAGTTTCATTTCTTATTAATGGAATCACTTGTTTCCGTCAACGTACTCGTAAACTTGGTTAGGGCGCATGACTTAATTGTTGGCGTTTGATAGTGATGTTTTAATGTGAAATCCAACGTGCCTAATGACAGTAATCGAACTATATATGTTTTATCAGAGAACCGGCTTGAAGGAATCGATCGAGAATATGAGCTACGTCGAATTCTGGAAGTTGATACGACAAAGAGAGCATTTGAAAGTCGGTTGAACAAATACCGTCAAGCTATTGCGGAGGACGCGCAATTGGAGTTGAAGTCCCAGGTAAGTACGCTCACCACACAATTCTAGTAACCAGGTTGCCGCTTCACTTAATCCGTGTTTTCAAGGTTTCTGAGTCAATTCAAGGCTAATAGAAAATACCTAGATTGATGAACGCGACTGACAAGTTCACTTTAGACTTGCTCATGAAAGCTTCGGTTAACATTCCGTTTACATTTAGGGTAAGATTTATATCAGTGATCATAATTAAGTAGTAGTTTTGAAGAAAATTTCAAAGGTGGCCAATGCCCCTTTGAGGTAGGGGAGGCATGAACCTGGATGCAAAGAGAAGGTTGATTCATTCAATACTAACAAACCTGAACGAAGTCTTGCTGATTTTTTTCCTATCAAAATTGACATTATAGTGTACGCTTTTACTCATTATGACGTCTAATCAGATTTATCTGGAAATACATTGTTAATGATTTGGTTAACTCACTTGTTTATTCTGCAACTACAACAAGATGGACGCATTTCAACGCACACAAATGGTTCAAGTTAGAATGGAGATTGAGGAGGAGTTCCGACAGAAGCTGAGAGAACGCCAGCAGCAGGTGAGCATGCTCATTTTCATTCTCTTGATCTCTGTTTTAGATATGTAATTTTACGGAGGAAACAGTTTTACAGTCGATCCGCGTTCATAGCGGATACTAGGCCACGAGTCAAGCATGATTACGGTACATGATAGGTTGATTTATATCAGAGTTATATGACATTTCGTAGTAATATTACACAAATTTCAGCCCTCTTAACAATAGCACACTTCACGATATCATCTGATGATACAACGGTGTTCAATTACAGGTTGTTTGATCCTTGAATTTGCATCTGGTGAAGGTCGTATCTCCGATTGTGGCTTTTTAGCTAAAACGATGCGATTCACATCACGCAAAGATGTACAGTTATTTCTGCCGATTCCAATTCTGCATTTGTGCAAACAAAAATCAATATTCAAATAAGATCTCAAGTGCTTCAGACGAAAGTTTTTCCACTTGCACTTCTATTAATTGTTTGCATGTCCAATGGTTCATGGAATGGACACCTTCGGGTTACAACTGGGACTCATTTTCAAATGTTTACTATGTAATCTAAACATTTCTGCCACACTCATGTCAATTTAGACTACTTAAGATTATATGTAGAGAATTATACCACGAGTATTCGTCTTGCGTAATAAGTGTCTTTGTGTTCTTTCCCGGAAAGTTTTCAAGTCAGGTGTTAATGCTTTGCCACCACCAAATCTGTGCACGTAAATAAGCAATGCTCAACTGGACTCTTCTTAGAAGGAAAACAGAGAGATTAGGAAGAATATAGGGAACTCTGACCCACAAACTCACGTAGGTTTGGACGCCTAAGATGTAGATGTCAACAATACTGTTGCGTGGTTATCATTTTCACGAGGACATACTTCCGAGAAAAATACCTGATCGATTTTGACCCGATTGCCTAATATGTCTCGTGGGCTGTCTCCGTCTCAGTGCAGGGTCGTTTTGTTGAAATCGCTTTATTTTCATCCTTAATGCGAAGTATATAGTTAAGGCAGTTAACTCGGATGTTTCATCGCTCAAATGAAGTTCAGTAGGACCGTCCGATCTCTCCTTTCTATTCCAACCTTACGATGAGGGATGTTCTGGAAGGAACCCTGGAAAGTTCGGAAGATTCTTACGTGTACCAAATGCAACACGGTCGGCTGATTGAGGCTGAGTATACAGACGGTGCTGTTTACTTATTTCTGTTGCGAAGACCACACAGACCACGCTGAACTGATCAAATGAAATGATTGGCCTGTACAGTATACATTCAATGTGTTGCTGTGAAAATGGGTTGGCGCTGATCCACCGTTTTACACTAGAGGGCTGTATCAGTCTGTTGCTCGCTCCATCTACCCGATTATTCTCATCTTACCACCCTGTAATACTGCTGAACATAGTTCAACAAGGTAAGACATTCGGTAACCTCCGTCATTTGTGGCGTCGTGAAAGGGTCTACATGTCGAGTAAAGGAAACGTATTTACTGTGTGTGTTCACCTTTGGTCCAAGGATTACAGCCCCGTCCACAGGTGGGGAAAATGCATACAGAATCTCAGCATTCGACTATTACTGTCTCTAATAATTAGCCCGTAACAAGTGGACTGACTGTTTGGGAAGCGTGACGGGCAGTCGGCATGTATTCGGTAATGTTCACACTAAGGACCAATAACCTAGATCATCATCACCATTATCATCGTCATCATCATCATCATCATCATCATCACAGACAGCCATATATCAGTGGTTCACACTGATGTTTAAATGCCACAAAACGATCAAGAAGAAGCTAAACCGTGTATAGGAAGTGAGCAGAAAAAAGAAAGGGACGGGGATGGACCTAACTGCTTGAAGCAGCTACGTCTGTAATCAAGCATTCGACTTCAGTGTCCAGACCAGCCCTAACCCGAGACGTAGTAATCACAATTACAGCTAAAAGCTGCGAATGGTGGTGGTGATGATGACAAAACGGTTTCATCTTAGTCTTTGTCTAAGGACATGAAGAGTCCATCCAATGGGCTACTGTTTATCTGAGCATCCCCATGGTGAAAGTATCAGTATGCATCCTGTTTAACACTTTCACATCCTTGAGAATTACAACGTCAATCCAGTCAAACGGGCATGAACAACTTGCATACTAAACATAAACCTGACGTTTCTTCATCGTTTTCTAAATGGCGTCCGAGCTCTGTCCCAAAAGCTAACTAACACGTTAAGTCCAATTTACTTCCCCAGAGTGTGGTGGTCAACAATCTTTAGACAGCAAAAGTGAGGATGTGAGATTTCTCATCATAGTTGTGTTGACGACACTGCTGTTGTGTTGAAATGCTCGGTAATATCGTAACATAGTTTGCAAGTCATACTGTATATAAACACAGCTCAGCCTCCAGCTGCAGTTCTAGTTAAGCATCAATACCAACGGAATCGTCTGAAAGGCAAACAGGACGCTTAACCTGAAGATAGGAACAGTACTTGTAACTCCTGGGATGAATTTGGTGTGACGGACTGATCAATAAGTGACTCTAAGCGGTTACTCATTTCCACAAATGATTTCGGAACGGAAATTCGTGTTGAAGTTATTGAGACTTAACCTGAATGTGTCAGTTAATCATAGCCGTTGACCAAATGTCTGTAAAAGTTTTAATGAACCGAGAACAGTACAAGTCATATTGTCACATTCACCTCGGTTGTTTGCTTGCAAGGCCTAGACACTTGATGTTGGTTGTTAGAATTTAAGCAGATATTCGAGGAAGTGCTTCACATTCCTTTCCTGTCTGTTAACTTTGAGAGAGACATCAACATTAACCACTGCGATGTTTCTGTTGCTGAGGGTGGCAGATATGCAAGTGGCGTGACCATTTGTGTGTGTGAATCCTCATATCAGACGTGGCAATTTGTTTCCACTTGCAACATTCTTAATTCATGATTGACTACCCACGCCCTGACTAGGCTTCTCCTTTCCCATACTCCACTGCTGTCTGCCTTCATTTTGCTTCTGACTCCTTAGATTCGTTCTGTCTCTGAAACGAGTATCTCTGTACGCATATACTTTCTTCAGTCAATGCTCCTTCAGAGCGGCTGATCAGAGTGTCAAACATTGTCAAACATTGTCAAGCATTGTAGCTTTCACAGAACCAGCAAAGTTTCAATGCTCACTGGGTTCTACGTTAATTCAACAGTGCTCGGCCGAATCGCTACTTTGGTCTGAAAACCTATTTGAGTACTGGCGTATGTACAATAAAAATGGGAATGGGACCTGACGATTTGTGCGGCAAACGATATGGTTTATTCATGCACACCGTCAGTGTCATTTTTTTTTAAATCACGTGCTAAATGGCACGTCAACTTTGTTATGTTTGGGCAATTTATTTGTATGCAGCTCGAAGAGAGGTTTCAAATGCGTCTGGAAGCGCTCACAGAACGCGAGAATCAGTTGAGGCAAAAGGAAATTTCTCTCAGTCAGGCGGAAGAGAATGAGGCCTTTCGATTTCGTCAGAAACTGCAAACTGAATCGGAGTTTCTACAGACGCAATCAGTGCTACTGAAGCAAGAAAGAGAGCAGCTCAAAAGGTATCTACTTTGTTGAGTGTGCACCTGACGATTCGGATCACAAGTAGTTAACACAATTTACTAGACGGTTGAAATGTAATACGGTGGTGAGCTTGGACTGATCATCGTTGAATCCACCCAAATTGAATGTCTGTGAACTAATAATCAGGAAGCGTGATGACCATGTAATAGCTAGTCTTAATACAGTTTTGAAGCTCTAAATTACATAAACATATGCTGGTAACTCCTTCAAATCAGCTTGCTTGAGTGCGAGTTGAATGGTGAGAACCATTTTTGGGCTGTTCGGATGAGGAGCTTAGAGGACGCAGTAGTTCTTACAAACCTCAAGAAAGGGTCAATAAAATCAAGTAAAGCGAAACGCACTGGTTGTCTTAACTACGATGGTTTGACGCTTTATAGAGGTGACTCCAAAAAGCTAGTTGTCTAGTACATTCTTTAACCGAACTGGGATAAGTCAGACAGAAACCGACCATTAAGTTTAGGGAACGCTTCCGTAGACCATTTGGTTTTACCCGGTTAGGGCCAGGTAATCTATTGTGTACTAGGTGCTGTGTGCTTCGAATTAAAGCGGTAGAGCAGGGTAAACAAGTGTTTAGCAAGTTAGTTCCCAAACACCGAGGTGAATCTAAACATGGGGGATGAATGACGCTTAAAAGAAGTTTGAACGCAAATTCATAGCGAACGTCAGAAGTGTTACTTTGCTAATTACGAGAAGCACAGACCTAGAGCAACTTGGGTTAAAGGGAGATTCGTAAATTCTTTGGCTGAAAGCTGAAAGTCTGGGGGACCGGCATTAATGTTGGCGGGTTGACGGTGTGTAAATAAAGAACACGACAAATCCCAGAGTTTGTTGGGAGTAAAATGTGACAATCCGTTACAACCCTTCCAGAAGTGCGGAATCAGAATACGGCGCTTTGGATCGTACACTAGAATTCTGCTACCTAGTAGGTGGTCAAAACGAATGACCAGCCTGATAGTCAAACAGTCAGAAAGTAGAAATCTATTGCTGATGAGCAATTGAGGGTTTGGTTAATTTCAAGTTGAATGACACTCAGATTTGATTGCAGCCTCTGCATTCAGATAGACTTTCTAACCTGCCTATTCCCCAAAAAGCATTAAACTGAAGTTTCTCACTGATTCCAGCTCGTCAGTAGTGCATATCCTTGCCATGGTCGGGACTAGAACTCCGGCACGTTTTCATGAGGTAATCCTATTGACCTCATACTAGGCACGACCGAAAATATCGCTTAGCAGGTTTAATGAGATTGGGGATTTCGACCTGTATCGACAGTCTTAATCGCGGGGTTATTGATTGGAGTTAACAGGACAGTTACTGTGTCTCCTCTCGAGATAATCGGGCAACCGGTCGTGGAAAAGATATGCATTACTGACGAGCTCTAATGAGAGCGAAACCCGAGTTTAGTGCTTCTTTTCGAAAGAGGCTGGCTGCAAAGACTATACGAATCCGAAGGCTGGGATCAGATGTGGGTGACGTTCAAGTTAACAGAAACCTATTGGTCCAATTTAACCATACCACCAAAGGCTGGCGATACAAATAAGCGGGCGATGGGGTAAACGTACTTCGACTATGTGCAACAATGGGAACGCGGCCACAACACATTCGAGATAAAAATCAGTGGACGGTGGCATATAGGACAGTGTAAATCATAAACTGAATGTGAGTCTGTTCATACGACTGCTAAGTCAATATCGTCCAAATCTGTTCACAAATATATGTTCGTTAAAGGAAGTAAATGGAGTACAAAATGAAAAAACTTGCGAGAAGCCACTATTTTCCGGTATACTTGTTACAACTTACAAACTGTTGGCAATTCATAGGGTAATCCTGCAGGTGAATATATGCAGATAAGACAACTAGGGTCTATAAATGTTCAGCATAGATTCGATGGAGAACAATTCTTATGTGACAAATCGAATACATTGATTGTAGTACAGAAAGCATACGCGAAGGATCAAAGTGTATAACTGTAGCAAGATAAGTCGTTAAACGTGTTCCTTTTCTCACCTGCATGATTATTCAGGGAACGCAGTCGTCTGTCAGAAGAACACCGAATTCATGAACAAACCATCGAAACACGCGAAAAACAGTTGGTGTTGAAGGAAGACACACTGGAACATCACATCCATCAAGAAGTGAAACGGTTAGTCAGCTTGATTGCAAGTCATAAACTGTTGGATAGTTTTTATCAGGCTAATTCCCATTTTCCTTTCTACGTCATCTTAACCGGAAAGAGTTCATTAGCAGTTGATGTGGAGGCTTGGCCGCCATGGAACCACTAAAAATGAAAAAAAAACAACCCTTAGTCTGTGACTAGGTTAAAGGAAGTAACTGGTTTTAGGTTATAACAAATCCTCTGGGCATGAACCCAAACAGTCAACGTCAGAGTGCCTAATCTCCGTCGAAAATCGATTAAGTTGAGAGTAAGAATAGAGCAGGACTGCTTTTCAGAATATTCTGTTATATCGCTCTAATAAGTCTACTTACTCGGAAGACATCTCGGACAAATAATTGCAACAATCATGCAAGTGATCCTGGTTAACTGTCGTCTATTGTGACATTCTTGTTCACTGACTTTTGTGTGCTACAAAGTCTCAAGCTAAAAAAAAACAAGTATGACTTGTAGTAACTAACCTGTTGGTAACCGACATCAGTTACCCAGTTCGCATTTAGTATCAATAGAGTGGGGCATCGTCAACGACTTCTCTGTATAGGAATTGGTTAGTTAGCCTCATGAGTGTATATGCTAACCACACAGATCGATCCGGATTGTGACGAAGGGGCTGATAGAGAAGTATGATTGGTAGAGTAAAAAACTCCAATAATCTGCTGTGTTTCTGAACAATCAAAGGTGACAAATAGGATTAAAAGATAACTTTCTTGTTATCCGTTTCTTCTAAAATCGGAATTAATTGATGTCACATGGCTGACAGTTTGTTCGTTGCCAATGCTCACTTACACGTAATTGACACTCCTCGGACATACATTCCACTAACACACACATACTATGTGGTTTGTCAGAATTTCTTAACTATCCGAAATCTGCAGACAACAGGCTTTCGTGCTTTTTGTCTGAGTGATTTTGATCATCCATGCAGATCTTCAAACACAGAGGAGTTGAGAATAACTAAAAAATTACTTGAAAACAAGTCCTTCTAGTCTAATTTCTGTTGTTCGTTTGATAAAATCTTGTGCGCAACATCTACAAACTTAGTCGTATATCTTCAACGACTGGTAGCCAACATTCCGCAGTTGCTTGTAAATTCGTGCTTTCGAAAAATGAAAGACTTCCATTTCGACGAAATGATTTACGAAAGGGTGATGCAGAGTTATTTGGTTTAATTCCATATTAAGTTATTAAGTGATCATAGCCTGACATAACGATAATTCCAACGGACAAACCCAGAAAGTTTGAGATAAGACACGTCAACTATCATCTCAATGTTTTGATAAAAATATGATCGCAAACAACCTCCGGTTGCAAAATGACGTGGTGGTGAAACGATGTCACTCTTTTTGAAGTACTATTTAAGTATTAATTGTGAGAGAATAAAGCGGTTCATCGGGTTATTAACTTCTGCCTTTTACCCTTATTAGGTGTGGTCTAAAGTTGCTCTTTTTTCTATAGGCCGTATCAGTTGTTCTCTTGGTCAGTTGCTTGTTCACCTGATAGTCAAAAAGTGAACTTGTATTTATGGCGGTTGAACGCACGGCTGTTCTTCTCTTATAGCAGATCTAATTGTTGTCCCTTATCTGCATACTTGCAAACGCAAAGTGGGATTTTCCTTTAACAGATTTTCAGTCAGTGGTAGCATAAAAGACACTAAGGACACACTGATGCACTGATACTTTGGTTGGTCCTCAATAACGTAAGATAGCCTCAGCTGTTGTAAGAAGCGAAGGCAACATGAACAAGGCTTAAGTCAGTAACCTTCATGTTATGCGGCGTGCTCTCTAATGTACTGGAACATATGTTCTATAGCGAAGGAGATTGAAGTAATTGTTATGTAACTTGGTTGTATCCCATTACTGTTGACGGTTACATTTCAACTAAAATTGCTAGTTTGTAATGGCACAGTTACAAATATCTGGAATTTTAATTGTGTGTTGCTTTTGATTGTCCGTTTTCAAACGGACATTTGGTGACCGGAACGGGGCTCGAACGGAAATTCCTTTGTCTTCAAAGCCAAACGTATTATCCGTTGAACCAACATTCTTGTAAACTCGTCTTATGAAAGGGAGATCAAATTATTTTCAGGCACTCTTTTCCCATTACACGTGTGTGAATGTACATCGTTCATCATCTTCTTGTTTTCAGTTGGTACCAGCGAGTGTCACAGTGTTAAAGAATGCTAACCGTAATAAACCGTTAGGCTTACCCTCAAGCTTCCGTTTTATGCTCACTTACCTTATGAACATCACACAGCCGTAATCTGAAACACCTATAGCTCAATATTTCATGAACCCTAACGTCTTAACCCGCACCTGACCAACCTACGCGTGTTACTCAACAGCTCGCTCAAGGGCTTAATATAGCGGACAATTCATACTCTGCACTCTGTCACAACTCAGGAGGATAAGGTCTAGGCAAGCAAGGTACTTGAACCTGTTTCATAAGACCGCCTTTTCTGTTTTTCTCCGGAAAGTTCAGTTAAATTCAGTTGGTCTCCGAAAGCTTTAAAGCAACATACTGGAGGTATATATGAATTGGATTTAACATATGGATAACTGTCTTGCAGTAGTATCGGTAATTGTAGCTCACCTTATAACACTTTGTCTCAAAACCTTCATTTAATTAAACACTGTAAACTAGTTGATAAACACCGTTCAACTTATCACTACAGTCCATGTAGCTTCACTAAATGGAATACCTTTCTTGGGTTCATGTGCGCATTTTGTTGAACCAACGGGTGTTGCTGCACAATTTGGCATTTTTCACGAATTGAATGCCTGAGCTTTTGTTCAGCTTAGTTTCTTATTTTTGTGTGTGACTTAAAAGCTGGCGTTATTTTTGACCGCACCGATTTTCACAAGTTCCTACTCTGCTACTACGATCAGTAAGAACGTAGTTGTGAACGCTGACTTCCCGTATTTGACCTACTGATTTAGCATGCATTTTGTCAATAACCTGTTTCTTGTGAATGATTCAGTGAAACGGGCAAATTTACTGGATTAGAAGTGAAACCTTACCATGAAGCAAAAAATTTTCTCCTGGTTTCTAGGACGGCTACAACTAGTGTTTTGTCTGTGCTAGTCTGTTAGCTATTAGACAGTACGATATATTTTTTCTTACCACAGGGTGATTATCCGTAAAGGATGTGGAAATCATTTGACGTGATTAACCGGTTAAAAAGGCGTACAGCTCTCTTGTTGGTTATTTACCCGAAAGTTAATAAGAAAAGCGCATTTTAGGTCGTCTACCATGAGAATAAAAATCCACTAAAATGCAAGGTTTTGGATGTGAACTACTTTTGACGATGCAACTCAGACCTCTGCGCTCGCAATGTGTTTTGGACGCTAGAATTTCCACCAAACAAAGTCAATAGTTTTCACTGTTTGGATCGGCTACTGTGTAGCCGTTAGTAGTCAAGCAATTCGTATTTTCTTCGCTGACCGACTTAGTTAGTTACCCCGGCTGTTGCTTTGTAATTGCCCTGATAACGAAACGTGGAAAACAAGCCTCGCTGAAAACTTTTTACACACCCCTTCGTGATTGGTTTAACGGCTGTTAAACAGCATACGAAACATAATTCATACCTGATCGCTCCTTCTGTAAACACACACATACCTTTTAGCTAGCCCCATTGGAAAAGACGTGTTAAACTCGAGCTACACCCCGGCTGGCACTTGTCAGCGGTGCACCACTTTGACACGGCCGTGATTCGTACTCCATCCAGGTTTCTATGAGACACCCGTTTTGATCAGTGTGCCATTGACTCAGCATTGGACGCCTTTAAATCTTGCCGCTAAAGAATCTTCTATTAAGTGTGTTCTAAAACCGGTGTAGAATGTGGACAAAGGAATAACTTATCCAGTGTTGTACATCCATTTATTTCGTGATACACAAACAGCCACACATTGTCCTTTTACGCTCCTACTGCATTCAACTCTCTGAATGTTGAGTTTCAGAGAGGGTGTTGTATACAAGTTTGTTTAGTCTGTCCTGTGTTACTCTATGTTTTTCACCACTTTCAACTGCACTGCGTGTTCAACGGTTTTCCTAATAAATCATGACATAAATGTTTGACCAATTTACTGGTATGTTGTTCCATTTCCAGTCTCCGCCTTGAGGAGGAAACTCGAATGACACATCAAAAGATAGAATTGGAGCTACTCAAAGAACAACTTGAAGGTTTCTTGGAAACACTGTTTCACTGACATTCATTTCTTGATCCACAGAAAGCCGAAAACTATTGGAATCTGATAAATCGGTTGTGCAAAATCTAAAAGATGATCTGCTTCAACAAAAGAAGAAATTTTCCGAAATGGAGGTAAGGTAACGACACTAACTGTGGGCAACTATTTACCATATTACACGCATATATTTCATTTTTTGTATCGCACTCACCAACCTCACGACCTGAAAGATTTTCAACCTATAGGTTCCCCGAACTGACAGGTGAAGTTGTTACACGCTGCCTAGCGGACTGGTGAAGACCTTACTTACACATGCCAACGTCATCATCCAGGTTTCTGTTGACTTCCTTGAGTGTTCGTTGATGATCTAAATATAGCTTGGTGCGGCAGCGTTTCTGTCGGTACATAACGTACGTGGATTGATTAATTGAGAATACCTGGGTTTACTACCTGCATCATAGTTCTTGAAATATGACGCTTCCAAAACACACCACAACCGACGGTGAAATCGCTTACACAGTCAGTCTATTCGATACTTGACGATGACGTAGACAACGCTAGTTTAATGCTGGGCGCACCCTTGGTGTAAATGGAATAGAGCATCCGATGAGTAAAGAACATTTGAATGCATACCTTCAACTGTCAAACAGGCTTCTGCCATAATCGAGCCGGATTCACGGAATAAGAACACGACACCGGAAAGCGTACACCGATTGATGTCACGCTATACGGAACAGAAACAAGTACCGTGTTAACCATGAATGTGACCAGCTTGACAATCAACCAAACAAATATATATATTCCACATCGTCCAACAGTTAGTGGGATGCAATTTATCACACTTTTCCGTGAAAATTAAATAGCCAGATAGTTGAAATTACTTTTGTGTTTTTGCTCAAGAGGCAGAAAGTTCAATTATCTATATAGTGTTGTTTGGAAAAATGTCTACAACTAACGTTCGATAAGAGTCTTCAAGCTATCTGAATCAGATAATGGGCAAATGGTACTTTGGAGAAAGCGCTTGCTTCCACTGTCTCGGGGTGGGGATTCTTCCGGTGCCACATATCTGTAGAATTAAGTGTAAAGACCAACTGTGAGTGGTGGGAATTTCTGTGACTTTCCAGATCCATACTGGGATCTGCTGTCAAACATATATATATATGTATATATATATGTATATATATATAGGAGTTGTCGGTGATCAAACATGACCGTTGCTTACTAGCATGGCCACATCCAATACAAAAACACAATTTTTCTCACAATTTCTGGCGATGCGTTGCAGATTCACTATCGTTCTCGACTAGTTAACTGCTACACCCTCATACGTTATCAAACATTTCAAAGTAAGCTTTGCATCCTTAAAGTGCAAAATACTTTTGTGAGGTTGGTACGATTGGTAAGATCTGGTGTTTGAAAGTGAATTTATAAGTACTGGTAACCGGTTTGTGTGCTCAGGAAGTCACAATAGCAGTGAAGAAGGTGTATGGAATGAGATGGGAGCTCATATCCTTAATCCCAGAGTGGTATCCGCTGATATAAGATAACTCTGGAGAGGGTGATTTATTTTCCTGAAGCCTAACTATCACATGAGCGGGTAACAGGGAAAACGTTTTTAGTTGCGTTTACAAGATTTGACGGTTCAAAGTAGAGGTCTACTTATTTTCAGCATTCTGCCCAACGATATCTGCTTTCCGTCGGTCGCACCGGCAACACTAATGGGTGAGCACGGGCGAGTTTAGAAGGCTAATATTCGGTAGTAAATGTCGGACGATTCCAATCGTTCGATTTCTTAACACACACAGACCTACATGAACGGATCACATGTTAAAGACGTTAGGCGACCGTTCGGTATACCGAGCATATTATGCCGAGGTCGCGGCCCACTCTTGTGAGGTGTCAGGTGGGCACATCTTGTGAATTGAGATAGTCATCCACTTAGAGGTTACTCACTGTAAATAGGGTTAGTATCCCTGGTTGAAACTATTGTGATCCACGTAGTCACTGGCCGGCTACTTTGTAGAGAATGACAGCTAATATGGTCTGGTGTCACAGATATAGTATTTGTTTGACCAAGTTCTCTTTGAAGTGACTGCAATTAATTACACAGATAAACTAAAGGCAAGAAATGGCTGTCTTGTTGATGTCCTAATGTGGACTGTTGTTCGGATGTTTGTTTTAAGGTGCCAAAAACTTGCTTCTGAAAATTCAAGTTTAGACCCAGCTGTTTTTCTAGTAAAAATGTTCCGTCCTCTGTTTTGGTAACTTTGTCTCGCGTTCGTATAGCATTTAAGCATCGACATGATTCACTGACATGTAGCTGTTTGCGGTGATTGTGGTCACGATACATTAATTCATTGGAAAACTACTTGACAACCCCCTATTTGGTAGGGAATCATTGAGAAAATTGTGGTGGTGATCGAGGCTAAGTCATGATTTCATTCCAGCGTGCGGTCCACAGTACGGCATTCTATTAACAAAAGTAAATATCGATCTTCCTGTCCATAAAATCTGAAAGATATTAAAATTGTATGACTAGTTGAGTCACAGAAACATCGAACCCACGTTGGACACACCGACTTGTCTTATTTGTAAGCTCAGGGACATTTGGTAATCAGTATCGCCCAACGATATAGAGGGCAGATGTAACTAACAGGTTCAAGCCGCAGGGACACTGAAAGGGTGCCTGAAATTCTTGTCCAAAAACTGCAGTCAAGCACGCGTGATGTTCATTTACTAGCAAATAACTTCTCTATTACATACTAGTACTCAATGAACGTTAGTTCATTTCCAGATTTCCGAACTTTTGTTAGAGATTAGACCATACTCAGTGGGTTCGATGAAGAGAGTAATTTCAACCTTAACTGTGAGGTCTTGAGATCCTAATCATAAAGTTATCGATTGGATTGAATGAAACGATTATGTTCGTTTTCCTTTCAAAGTGACCGAGCGGGCAGAACACGATTCACACAATGCTGTATTTGAACTTTTAGGTGTGGTCATTTTTTCACGTCTATTGAGGCTACTGACGTTGCGCTTAACATACTGGTCTCAAGAGCACGAGGGCGGTGGCGCATATTCTGGTCCGAGTGAGAATATACACTACAGAGTGAAATTCCAGTCTAGTATATCCGAATGTGGAGGCTGTAATCAAATGTGGGTGTTATTTAAACTGAAACAATCTTCCTACTTATGGTGACTTAGTGAGTAATTTGTTAATGAACATAATGGTCTAACGAAATCTTCCACGAAGGCACACTTGAACTGACCGTGCATCATACAGGGAGCAGAAAAAAAGCCGTGAGAATAAATCACATCTAACCTATCTTTTGCCTCATCCATGACTTTTCATTCATGACAGACGTGACACCCGATCTGTAGCAGCAGTTGTCCCACGACCGGAACTGTGAGGAAACATAAATTTAAATAAATCTTCAGAATGCACATTTGGTAGGAACGGCTAATTAGTTATGGAACGAACCAGAGGAAATCTCGCTCACGGATTCATCACAAAGTTTGACCTAGTTAAGAAGGATATGGTAAGCGGTTTCGTTAGGGGAAGTTCAGTTGTTCGGCGACCATGAACTCACGAGATAATTTAGCAAACTTCCAGTGATTACAACCGGGTAACGAGTCAGTGTGATAGCCGTAATTTACAAAACTGAATGTGTGGACTGAAGAAGAGTAATTAGGGTAAAGTCCGGAAGACTAAAGACCGAATCTTTGCTGCACATCTCAGACGGGTTGTGACTGAAAAAAAAACAGTTGCAATCTTTTTCTATCTACATCGTGCATTTGTATCGTGCATGTACCATCCCTGACCATTGTGTTCAGATCACATACACCAAATAGTGAATGGATGGTTATGGAACATATGTTTGAAATCATGTAATTTGTTTGATAGAAGTATCACTGGCTAGGACTGTACACTCGCAGTGTCCCTGATACGTCCGATTGCAGTGGGCCCGGTTGCCTAACCGCATAAGTGTCTATGAGAGAGGGATTTTGGGGTCACGTGAGTGGTGTGTAGGACCAGGTGAGTTGGTAACACTTGAAACTTCATTGGTCGAGAGTGGGAATTCGTTAGTGGAACTGGTCTCAGCAAATCAGGTGGGTCTGTCATTTATTTCAGACCAGAAGAGTAAGTTGACGGTGAGGAAATATGTCCCGCGAACCTATCTAGAAGACTTCATTGCCTAGAAAGTTATGTTACTTTCATAGCAAATTTAAATAATGTTATCCGGAGAAAATCTTACTTAGAAATCTAACGCTTTTGGGAATATAGAATCGTCTTGTGGCCATGCAATATTTTTAAGGTGTGAACTGCCTGTGACGACTGCAATGACGATGCTTGCAAAGAATATTAGCTAAATGAAAATTTCTGGTCAAGGACAGTTTTGTTACAGCTGAGGTGAGATCAAGAATGGTGTGTTTTATTATCAAGTAATCATCGTTTCTCGTCCAAAATCAAAACATACCACTCACGAGGACGAAAGTTACACAGTATGTGCGTGAAAGATGGAATAGGTATGAAGAAATTTGGTGATCACAACCCTGACGTATTAAAGTGCACGCTGGTGTGTAAGTTGGTTGAACTAATTTGACAGGCGAGTAAGCAATAACATCTACTACTTGTACACCTTGGACAAATTTGAATTCATGTCTGAACACTCTTCTGAATTCTACATCACCTGGACACTCTTAGGTTAATTTGTTATTTTCCCTAATCATTTTTGTAGGCTTACAGGTTGAGAAATGCCATAACAGTTGCAGATCATGACAAAAAGTCATGTGTTTGTCTTGATTGTTATACATTTCATATGCAGGTTAGAAAAAAGTGCCCACCTAAGTGTACTTCGTAGCTATACATGGTTGTCCGGAATACCTAAAATCTGTGGCCAAAGAGATACAGTGGATATGTTGTTACTTTCGACCAATGGGCGCAACTTTTATTCGTACACAATTCTTAGCATACCGTGATCCAGCGACCAGAAAGCGTTCGTGTTGAGCAACTATGACCTGTCTGTAAAACCTGAAGGGGATTAAACTATTCAAACAAACAGTCGCATCGGTTATAGACGTGCTGATCGAATTATGGCAGATGAATAGTTTGGACGTGATAAAACAATTGCTCAATAATGGGAGAATAACAAAATAGCAAACGGTCCATTTGATTTATTTGGTTACGTGAAGTAAAAAATAATGCAAAGTCCCTTTACCGCCTTTCGATTTTAAAAGGATTCCTATATCAATAGAAACGTTCCGTATATCGTAGAGTTAAGCACTCGGCCTATTCACTTCTAGCTGATGGTTTCCGTTTGTTCGAATACTTAATTCCTTGTTAATTCAGCCAAATTAACAAACTGGACGTCCTGTGAAAGAGGTTCCCATTATCGCTGAGTTTGCAGAATTCTTCACGGAATCTGTCTGAGTCTCTGTTACGAGTAAATCATTGGTTATTAATTCCACTCAGTGTTGCAGGGTCCTCTCTATTCAGCGGCAATTCATAACTTCTGTGGCAGGCCGAATGTGAATTCGGTTTACAATCTGCAAGACGTGCTTCCGTCATCCCTGCCAGGTGTCTTATTTCAAACCTACTATACGGTTGTGGAACTTCCAATTTTAATACATAACATTTTTGATGAACAAGTATTCAAAATGAAACGGGTGCAGTTCACTTCAAAAATGTCCTATATTTTGGCTTACTTTCACCCGGGAAAAAATAGTCTGTAACAGCTACTTCACCTCTGCGAATAAAATCTACGGATTTCTGAACTATTGTCAGTTTACATGGTCAGCAGTTGGTTAACACGATGGTTTTTGAGAACCACCCTCAAGCTAACAGCTGTGCTTGATAGGTTATATCCTTGTTTCGACCTATCCAGCTGAGGATGTAAGAACCGGTTTCAAACTTCAATAAAATTCGTGTTACGAGTCGATTCTACATCCACCAGCTGTAATCGCGGAAGGGGAAATTCAGATAGATGTGGACCAGTCTCGATACTCATTCATATCTTCATTCCACTAAAATGAACTGACGCAGTGAATTTCGGACCCGATGTCTGTTTTCAAAAGAGGTGGCTGAACGGCCAAGTTGAATAGGAAGGCGGTCTTCAGCTGTGAGCAAAATTCCTTTTGTGCCGACTACCACTTAACAGTAGTTAAAACACCATTCAGCTAGCTCACTGATTTATATCGTTTCAACTTGATGAAAATTCCTTATGTTAAGATCAGCTGTCGGGGCTGACGGGACGAATATTTTGTTTTCTGTCAAAGCAATCGGGCGAACTGAGCGTTACACACAAAAGTAATTTAGTCATGCTTACTCTGAGGCGAATGACGCGGTAGACAACACACATGAAAAAATCAAATCCGATTAGTATCAATTTAGCAAAGCACCCCCAGTGGGAAGAGATAACGTAAAATTTTGGTCCAGTGTAATACCTAAGTATTTTGATGGCTGGAATCTGAAAAGCGCATTCTGGTCGAAGGTGTTCATCAACAAGCCTTTGGTAATGGATTATTTTCGGGGGAAAAACTTATCAGCATTGCTGTTTGGTGTATCACACAATAAAGAGAGCACATCACACCAACTGTCATGGTTAATAAGATCATCATACAGGGTGAAAGAGAAGAACAATACGTGTCGAACTTACAAAACATCTTTTGCTTGAGTTAACAGAAACAAATCTTCTAGAATGCCTACTAGACTCTCACAAAACGAAAAGATAAGTCTCAAAACACCTGTGCCATAAAGGGTGCTTGGAGTGATTGGGAATGTGAACGACACTTTGCCATTTTGGCACATAAACGTAATACTATAAAAGAGGACCACCTAACCAAAATGGAGTAGACGGTTGGACACCCTAATCGTCAAGAAGAAAAACAACATCTCCATACCAAGAATGTTACGGTAATCAGGAGACCCATAAAGGGTAGCCACATTGCATTTGCTTGAGAAGTGATTGGAGTGTATGCAAACTAATGTGGACACTTGAATTAGCTCGGTGGTTTCGAGCGGATAGTGGGAATTCTTTCGAAACGTTTCGGCGCCATTGGTGATCGCTTCGGTGTACGAATTTGATGTAACATTTTTAAATTCCAATGTGACACTTGATTTTCACGTTTTTAGGGGTGTTTTATGTTTCAAAATCTCTTGTGATTTATTTCTGATCTAGATTGCAGAGTACGACGCTTTGAAAGAACAGAACAGCGCACTTAAACGGGATATGGAACTGCAGAAGAAGTGAGATTTGTTGTTGCTTAGTTTGTTCCCACAGTGAGACAGGGATGAATGACACTTCCCACTCAAAATTGGTTGTTATTATTTTACGGCTAGTAGGAGACTCGAAAGGATAGTGTTGTATAACAGGCAGTTTCGTTGTGAGTAGTATACTATTCACAGGAAGTGTATTACCCGCAGGGGACATTCAGGAACAAAAGGATAAGTCCCGAACACGACGGACAAGAATAGACTATCGAAACAGTGTGTACATCATGTGTGAGATCTTTCACCAAGGTGAATGACCACGTACTGTCATCCAATGTATGTGAGTGCATGTCCGTCGTGCAAATGAGTGTACACGTTTGTAGTTTAGTTTTTGACATGACCTATACGGAAGTTTGCGCAATAAACCAACTTGTTGGCCAAGCGTCTTTTGCGGACACAACAACAGTTATATTTTATGATACACACTGCCAAGTCGACCATCCAATCTGGTGAGTATTTTCCTTTTGTAAGTACACCAGCATTAGACATTATTTAATACATATTCGATTCAGCACTCATGTCAACTGTACCCCTGATCGGCTCGAAAATGAGTATACTGGGTAGTTTATCAGAATGTCTGTTTCAAAGAAGTATATTTTCCTAAATCTTCTATTTATGATTGTTGAAACCGTTTTCGAGAAAGTTCATCAACTCACATTCACATGTTTGCACTAATTTGATTTTAGTAATCTAAGGAGCGTGTACCAACAACTGGAACAACAAAAGCAGAGTAAGTGTTACTGAAGTTTACTAAAGTAATATCAGAAATTGATGTGAATTTTCACTAATGTGTACCCTTTTGTTCGAACTGGGGACAGATTGACTGTGCAAATGCCTCCATGAGTATAAAGTAATGACTGGTAATACTTGGTATGTATATATTTTTTCAAGTTAACATTGTGTATACAACTGTAGAACGATTTTTTTTGTTGTCGCTGAACACCAGAGGACAGAAAAGTCTCATAACAGCACCAGATGGCACGTAGCAAAATGAACGTAACAGAGTAACAATTCAACAATTGTCCGCATGTATACAAATTTGTTCTGATTGAAACGAAACAATCTGTCACGGCCAGATCGTGGAATTCTATTAGTAATGAAGGACACTGTAATCTTGAGTGTCGAAATGAAGTATGTACTCTAAACTGCAGGTAGTTTTCTCAAGCTGGTTGCAGCCATCATAATATTATACTGGGGTATGACGTTAGTAGGTGCTGATGCATGCAAAGAAAACTGTTCTGATGAGTATCGCCATTGTCAACTTTTAGATGTTTGATAAGTTGTTATTCAAAGATTTGTAAAAATTTGAAGTAGATTCACAGCGATCTCGATATCATAGATTCGTTTCGCAACAACCACATCCCTTTCCGGCCCAGACCATGTATGGGTATTTCAACTCAAACATTGAAGGATCATTTATGGGTATGTGTGACATCTTTTGACTTATAATTTCGTCTGAATGAGAAATAAATACGACATATCTACGTAAGAAGTATCTTTCTGCATGTTCACGTTTGAGTGAAAAAGTTTTTACCTGTACAACTTGATGCAAACATGAATCGTGTAATTTCACCCTTGTAAGTAGGGTGCGTGTTTCAAACATCACACAGTAAGCAACCTAAGCAACTTTGACGTGATGCTATAATGACACAATAGAGAAGGAAACTTCACACCAACATTTCAACACTGATTGGCTCGACAAACGCAGCCTGAAAGACACCGTCATGTTTTTGTCAACCAAAATAGAGTTGTACTTCCTGACGAGGTTATAACAGTCAGTTTAGATTGAATTGTTTTGTGAGACGATAAGTTTTTTATGGTGTCATAGTTCTAACCCAGTCTGATTTCAAAGTGTGTTTTTGATGTATAGACCACCTTATTGCTGCTTCGCGCTGCAACATACTGCATAAACTAAAAGCCTTATAACTCAATTTCTAATGTGAGGTTCATGCAACGAGAGCCTTTTGACAAGTTAATTTTAATTTTAATTTTACACGTTAAAGGATACTGCTCCTTTCCGTTGATTCACAACGAATATAAAAGACACCAAGAATCGTATCGTGTTAAGCATATAAGAACATCTGTGTTGGCAGTTGCAGTTCTGCATCATTTCAACACTAATTTTGTGTCAAAAAATTATGCACGATGGATGTTTCATAGGTCTGTATAGAGAGGAAGGATACTCCTCTCCATACCTTCTCATGTTTGTACTGATCAAACTATGCACTTCTTTGTGAAGATTTTAGACAAAAGAGACAATTTTATACTGCAGCAGAGGTGTCACATATATTGCGCGGCGGATGAGCGAGGAAGGTGATACCAAAGTGTTCTGACTGTTGACCTAAGACAACAGATCGGGTTAAGCAAGTATCTAGTAGAATGATTTATCATTCTGCTAGTTAACTACTAACTAACTATTGGGTATGATCAGCACTCGAAAGAAAACAACTCAAAAAGTACCTAGTTTGCTCATTTTTGTATCCTATGATTACGATCTTCGATAGATGACATGGTTTGCTATCCAACCGAAAGATTTTATCAGCGTGAATCGGGATTAATGTAAGATTAACACCGTGAAACTTACGCAGTCGAATGTCCGCAAATTGTTTATCAGAACATTTGGTGATCATGTGGAAGACACAACTAATTCCTTTTGTAGTTCTGAACTAAATCAATAGTCTAAAGTCTTTTTAACTCAGCTAACTTGACAGAGTTAAAACATCGCACACTCCATAATTGAAATATGCCAGTGAAAACATTTAGGTTGCTCACAAGAACGATCATGGCTATGGATTCACAACCAACAACTTCAAGAAAAGTTTACTAAACGTTGGTCATGTCAAGTAATTAAGTAAATCCTTGATTAGACCAGAACGATTCAAAACCAAAAGAGTTATCGGTTTCGCAACGTTTTGGCACTCTCGAAGAGCTTTTATCCAGTTGGCGAATGCCCCATTTGAAAATTAAACAATGTAAATTTTCTGGTTTGAGTCGTTTAGTTAAAGCTCTTCAAGATGGTCGAAACATTGCAAAACCGATAACTCTTTTGGTCCTTACTCCTTGTGGCTTAACCATGGATCTACCTAATAATGAGCATCAATACAACGCACAACAAGTTTTCGCATACCTGTTCTGTTCACGGTTCGGAAGTACTAACTCAAGTCAAATAAAGTTTTACATCCAAAAGAGAAGTTACTTCTTCACAGACCCTTTGTGTGAACTGTAGAGAGAAAGACCTCGACGGTGGGTCTACATAGTTTACAAGATGACGTGCAAAGGAACACGCCTAACAGTGCGTGTTTCGCGGAATGATAGAAAATCACGTACGAACATGTCTCTGCCTAGTTTTTCAACGTGTTTCGGAATGTTCAGTAAGGGCTATTCTATATACCTAAACATACATATTAATGGTTGTACATGATCACGAAGTTGAACGCGCTCTGTTGACTTCACTTGAGTAGAACTGTGCGTAGGTTGAAAACTGGTATGGCGATTATTCATATTCGTCAAATTAAGTCATTTGAAATTTTTAGTAGATCCTTTGAAAATGTTACACGCGAGTATACTGTAATGCCAACCAACAAACTATCTAAATATCTTAATTAAATTTGATCACAAACGGACGTTATGACTCATAAACAATTGGATATCAGCTCAAATGAATTTAACTAACTAGTCTCTTTACTGGAATAACTGCACTGTTTTGCTAGAACTGGCGATGGCCGAGGCCGAACTGGGGACACTCAATGTGATCCGTGAAGAAGCAGACCGACTCCGTACATGTTTGTCCAATGAACGATCTGCATTCAACCACGAACGTCTTCAAATCCAGTCCCAACTGGACAGCCAAGTACGCATCCAACATTCAAAAGATTATATCATTCGTCGTTCATTATATTATTTTCTGAGCATATCAACGCGCGATAGTGTGTATTTTCTAAGCACTCAAAAGCAGTAGACGAGAATTTTCAAGTGTAGTCTTGTTGGATTTTCAGGTTTGAAAGTGGCACAACTTAAAACTAACGGCTGTTTCAACATCTTTCGTGGCAGAAGAAATTGAACAGAGTCACAGCAGTTCTAGGTTGGTGTTGCGAAAACTTGAATCAGATGTAGGCACTAGATAAAGCAAGTCATTCCAGAAGTACATAATCGAACAACCTCAACCTCAACCACTGCAGTGTTTGAAAGACAGAATTTCATTTTCAGCACGTCATACGTACCACTGCAATAAGTACTTGCCACAAGACTAAACTGTTCACATGACAAGTGATTTAAAACAAAGATTAAAAAGCTCACCTAATGTGTAAAGCTACAGCGTTATAAAATGCCGGAAACAGTTTACCCAGTTTACATCAGTATGATAATGATTTATACTATATGGGGTTATCTATTTGAGAGGCATTAGGTCAGTGGAACTAAACAAGATAACAGATTCAGCATACATTTCCGTCTTTTTGGCATAACCGATCCCTACCTGGCGGAGATAGCCGAAGCCAGACAGCTATTTGTTTTCTGACGTCCTTTCCAATTACCTGAATTGTGGACCTCTGGAAACAACGAAATGAGAGGCTAGCTGTTGGTGAAGTTGCATTATTGCAGCGTCCACATGGGTCACCTCAACGAGGTGCACACAGAAATTAGACTAGATATGGTCAGCATGCTTAGCTCAGTAGCATTCTATCAGGCAAGCGAAACCGAACTTAGATGCCTAATAAATCGAAGTTTAGATGTTACATCGCTGATGTACTGGACGTGGAACTCGATTTGTTTGTTACGAAACATTCATACTACGGGATATTCTGGTAAATTGGATAGGTACAATATTCAGGGGCCGGAGCGGCAGGACTGTATACAACTTACTATTTGGAACAGGAAATGCATAATTCTCTCTCATACACAGATGATATCACACTTACTCGGTTCCCTTTTCCTTGAGGAGCAGGTTGTAGTAAACTTGCAACGAAGCATCTGTTACAAACAGCACACGAACATCACCTCGTCCGGCTGACGGTCGATCTGCAGCGATGTTTTGACCCATCTGAGCAACGCGGATCACAATTCCATTGTTAGTGCTGTACCTAAGTTGACAAAGAGCGTTCCACTTGTTCTTACCGTTGTCGTGGAATATCACGCATTGTAGACTGCGAAAGACCATAGAACTCCGGTTGCGAGGCCGTTATCTTTTGTCGCAAAGTCTGACATCCAACCAATAAATTTGCCGTGGCTTGCTATCGTTGTAGTGAGAGATTTAGGAACGCTGTAACTATTTTCATTGTCATGAGAGAGCTTAAATTCACATTATATTGTGAACTATTCCACCATTCCTTGATGACTATTAGTATACATATTGTGGTTGAATTAGTCTGACGTTGACACGCTGAGACCGGGCTTTTTTATCTTACCGAACGTGCACTATCTCCGCACTCCTCATACTCTGAATATGCAATAAAGCTGTCTCGAACTGGTAGTCATTCTCATGGTCATCTGCGTTTTAATGCAATGGAAGATCTTACCTGGAGGAATTGTTTTATTTTAAACAAATTATCTAGGGAGAAAGATAAGACTAATAGTTTGCTCTTTGCCAAGCCAGATTATCCACTGTTGTCTTCATTTTGGACCGGATCTGGATGCTTGCCAAACCTTGGGAAAACTGCACTAGTTACATCCTAGATAACTGACGTTAGTGTCGATGTTCAGGTTTGTTTCCTGCATTCATTTACCTTATCAGTCAACCAACCTGTAGCCAACTGTAGCACCGTTAAGCCACCCACTCTGAGTAGACCGCTTACGTTGGGGTTCTTGGGACAAATTGGAGTAGCTTCCCAGCATTTCACTTAGATCAGCGATGTGTGGTGAATTATTGTTAACCACCTTCTCTCAGGCGGTTGTTGATTCAAATCTTTGTCTTGTTATCATTGTCGGACTAGTTGGAGGAACACTGGCACTCGGTGCAGCAAACGAGTTGTACTCATTAGACTTATTGAAGTGCATGTTGTGACTGGATTCATAGCATACGAGCGCGTCAAAAGATGACAGAATAATGGTTAATGGCAGAACGATGGATAACGGTAATGAACGACGAAGTGCGGAGCATAAGCGGTCAGTCACTTTCTCCCCGGCCAACCTATCCAACCGAGGCTACCGCATGAACGCAGAGAAAAGACTGATCTTTAAACAGCATTTTTATGTTGTTCAGCCCGAAGACAGCATGGTCAAAAGCCCGTTCGTGCTTATAGGGTATGGGACTAGCAGCAGAGCAAGGTCAAATGAATGGACCAGACGAAAGTCCAGACGGTGCATGTTGTGTCTCTATTCGGGTTCAGTCAGCAATAAGCCTTAAGGGCAATAACAACAGCAGAGAGAACACGTGACTCAGTGGAGATGCCCACCGTATTGTCGCATTTACAAGCGGTGCGTCATTTGAAGTGTGTGGACGAGTGGGCCGTTGGTCGCTGAAGGTGCGGCCAATCAGAACGCAGCTTGAGTCCTCGCACGATTGTGGGGCACATAGACGGCCTTGACGCGTACACAACAGTGCAGATTAGGCATTGTAACATGCACACCAGCCGCTTGCGTTCTGACCGTTCGTAGCACTTGTGGCCCGAATCTGGAGCATTATGGAGGCACCGGAGAACAGCGTTCTTCCGAAGTAGGGGTTCGAACAACAGTCCTGAAAAGAGAAACAATACGAACAAGCATGAGCCGAAGGACCAGTAAGCCATGCACACGACTTACACAAACTTAAAGCAAAACGGTACCGACAACACAGCAGCACGCCCGGTTACACAACTCAAATTCGATTCGTGTGCGCTAGCTGGTTTCGGTTGCGCGTTACAGGCATGTAGTCGGGATGGCAAGACCGGTTGTCACGATGGTTGTGGATGCTCGTGAAGACCGGAGGGTTACATGACCATGACAACAGTGAAGGTCACTCTCAAGTGTACTTGGTAATTGTTTTCTCACAGTATTTTCAGGGCACTTGCGCCAGTGTAAAAACAGCAAACTGTGCTTAGATGGGCACAAATCGGTCATGGTGAGAGTTTGATCCTTCGGGTGCGTTTATGTGCGTCAGCCATTTTGCATGCTTCATTGCATGTTTGTGCACTGAGAAACCTGGAGAATAACTAACTTGTATTCACGAAGTCGAACCAAAATGGACTTAAAACAGCGACATCGGCAGCGTTCCTGAAATTAGCAGGCGATTTTGCAACTGAGTTTTAAAGCCATACCGAGAGTGGAAATTCAACCTTGAGAAAACAGCTACGGCAGCAAATTTTACACGAATCTGCTGTACGGATAACTGTGCCCATTTGAGGAGTTTCCGACATCCAAAGGTGGCTTCGTAGTTCAGCTGATACAAAACCTGATACGTTTAGGCATGTTATTTCCGATACCAGTTCTAGTTCAGTTGAATATCAGACTATTCACATCGGGTCTCTTTGGAATCTTCTTTTCATCGGGAATTCATCTCCACTCCAGTATTTTCACTAACTACAAATGGTGTTGGTTTTGTCGTCTTTACGCGCTATGACCATTTGTAGATGTAAGTCAGCGTTTTGTGTTGAGGCTCCATTGGTGAACAAACATGGGATGAAAAACAGTTAATTTAGAGGCGAACCCTTAGAAATAGTTGGTGCTTAATTCACAGAATCTGCTTCGGTACACTTAATTGAAATTAACTGCTACATAAGAACCATCTAGAAAAGCAAGTAGATTGCAGTTGTGAACAGAGCACAGTTTACAAGATTATGTGATTCACTGGTCATCATTGCTTCATGAACAACTCCGCAGAACGCTTCCGGTAGTTACTAGTATCTCTCTCACAGGTCAAATGGACCATGGAATTCCACGCGTGTAATAGGTTTGCGGTTTAAAATGACCAGTTCCTTGACAACGTTATTATTTTTCCGTTATTTGTTGAGATAACATCTTACAGTGACCGATTTTAATCGTTACTTGTCATCAGTTAATACTTTGGTACAGTTGAAGATTTCAGTGAGACCCAGTTGTGAGAAGCAAGCGCTCCGGTCGGATTCGAACCAGCGACCCTCTGGATCATTTGGTGATTTCCGTACGAGAGTGAAACTGGTGGGTAGCAGTACAAATGTGGAATTTCCGGACTTATAACGTGGCTTCATAGCTCACCTGGTAGAGCGCTTGACGCTTTTCGGCATGCTGTTTCTATCGTTTGTTCGAATTCAGCCGCAGCCCTGTATTCCTCAGGAAATTCAATCAATTTTAAAAAATCTCCGTCTAATTTATTGCCGATTTTCAGAGTGCACCGATTTTACTCTTTGAAAACTACTCATTGTTTGTCTGATTTAATTCTTATATACGGGTTCGGGTGGATTGCGAATTCAGTCGGGTTTCCATTATATTGCCCTTTTGTAAATGACCAACAACTTCAATTTATTGTAGTTGCGATCAAATATGCAATTATGCCTCTTTATTTCTGCCGTGCAATTAGATGGCAGACAACCAACGACTGGTCGAACAACTCAAACGAGCGGAAGCAGACCTCGTGCGACTACGTAAATCGATTGTGTTTTGCGAACGTTCGTGTTCAGGAGGCGAACGCACGAAAATGCCATCATACGTTCGGTTGAATTTGATAGACGGTGAGTAGATTATAACCTTGAAAAATGGATGACAAGACCGCTAATGAATTTCATGCGTAAAAGTTTCCGGATCAAGCGTAGAACACTCGACAGGAATTGTATCGGAAAACGCAAAGGTTTCTCGATAAAAAACATTTATGTCTCATAGAGCCAAATGTTGGCTGAGCCGGCTGCGTGTCTTGACTGTTGCCAATATTTGAGACAACTGTCTATGGTACGACAAAAGTTAACGAACGGAGGCTGTGGGAGTCGCAATGATAGGTCACGCTTCAACCTCAGTTGTAAGTCAGCTGTCTGCTTGGAAGGAGCAGACAGAATTTTCACCTTTGATTGATACGTTCTCAGGTCAATATCAGGGTATCCATCAAAGTCAACGATCATTTCAGCATAGCGTACTAGGTTTGCAATTTCCCAATCAGAACAAAACTGCAGTCAGATACCTATGGTGCAGTAGTGAGAGAGCTGGATAAAATCTTCCACAGATCAGTGTTCCCTAATGTTTACATCCAGAATTGAAGTAATGAAAGTTAGTCTGCGATGGCAGCAACAGGCTGACAGAAATGTGAACATAGTCGAGTCAACCGTTGTGACAATTCATGATACATTTTGCGTACACTTAGAGAAAACAAACTGCGGAGCAAATGACGTCACTAAAACCATATGAACAAGGGAAGTATCAACGTGCTTGATCCCCAAAACCATGATTATGACCCACGTGTCAAGGTGATAAGAAAATGTGTTTTGTTCGTTAATACATACCCACAAAACATACTCTTTATTGTCAACTGATTAAACGAACATAGACTACAGCATTAAGAGGAGAATCGGTGGTATGCAGAAAAATATCAGAACAACTTGCTAGCGCACAAATAGAGGAAACAAGAAGAAGAATTTCATCATCGGAAGTTCCATCCAATATAAGCAGTACTCAGCGTCAATTACACGGTTTTAGGATTAAGAATTAGGTACGTAAGCTGTTTGTGACTAGATTTCAAAGGCGTGGCCCCACTTTCAGTCCGCATACGACCTATTATGCAATATAAATGTCTATTCTTTCTCTAACACAATTTGAAAATACAGTGTAACTGTGGGATAGCCATCGTTTTTGACTCCAAACAGTTTTTTTGTCTCAGTAGGTTTATCTTAAACTGGATCTCTGTTATCAACGACCTAACGATTGCGTATAGTTGAGAAAGGAAGAGAACCGTTATCTAAATATCTGCTTCAGTATAGCCAGTGTTAAAACTGATATAAAAATATGTTTATTTAGATATGTGTAGATTTGTTCCACATTATCGTCAAATCTGCTTTCAGGAGTTGTTAGTTCAGAGAATTCAAATAGTTTTCATAATATTCTCTGAAGCTAGTCATCAAACCGGGACACCTTAATCCATCTTGCTCTTGAGGGTGCTCAAAAGTAGAAATATTCGGAGTGGTGAATTGACCTGATAAATCTTTACGCTCCAAATCAAAGCTCTGATTCGATGTGTTACCAGTAGTATGAGCACCGGCTAAAATGTGTCCAGTTACATCAAGTTGGTGTAAAAAAAGTCTAAGTTTGAGGTCGAACAGTTTCTTTATAGTCACGACTTACTTTATGCAATAACTGCTTTGAGGTAAGTTTGAACTTCGGCCAGTCCGAGTAGTACATTCTACACAAGATCAGTCAATGTGAACATGCGTACCTAATTTTTATTCGCGGATATTCGGGATTAAATGTGACCACTGCAGTGGTCTCAGTGGCCTCAGTCCAAGTGAGTAATACCGATTGAGGTGAACAGGTTGATTCTATTTATCCTTCCTACCAAATCATCTGACAAGTTGAACATCATTCATGCGAGTTTGCGATAAAACGTTTGAATATAACTAGCCAGTCAATTCCACCGTGAGGTTAGTTGCGCTGTGGCTAACCTACTTTTCTTACAACCGCGAGCGCTGGAGCTCAATTTCTGGTCTGGACAAGGTTCTGTCTTACTGTTAATTGTGGAAGTCACGTCTAGTTTCTTTATCGACAGCGTGCTGACAGAAGGGCGCATCTTTCTGAGAGCACCGCTTTCACGTGTGAATAATGTCCAACTTTCGGCATGCTGATTTTCCAAACTTTAGCCGAGGTGCAAGTCTGTTGATGAAACCCAAAGTACGATGCATTTCTCTACGTTTGTGAGAACATTCTGACGTCGTATGGGCACTGAGTCTACAATTGACTCAAACAACATCTGCCTCGTTTGTTATGGGTACAAAGTGTGCAAAGCCACAGTTCTCATTTAACCTTATGTTATAAAGTTTGTGTATGGTTTCGAAAAAAACTTAAATCATGATTATGTGTTTCCAGTAATTAAAGACCGGCTTTTTAATTCATTCCTCTTTTAGCATCAATATGGCACACTTAAGTACCAGGGAACCTTCAATCAAAGAAGACGTTTTGGCGTGCCTGATGCGTAATCGATCATCAGGTGTTCTTTCAATTTTGGTTACACGACGCTCAATTATTACCTCATTTAGAGAAAACATTATTCGCGCGTGTTGTGAATCACTCTAATCCACTTACTCCATAGGTACACGTTAGTACTTGCATTTCCGTTCATAAGGACTTTTTAAGGTTTGGCTGCCCTCTGTCTTTCTTGCTCTGAGGTTTTCTACCTTCAGATTTGTTATAACATCACCTTATAAAGTTGGAGCCAAAAACCGATGATGATCACCTTTTAAGAGGTCACGTTATATATTCTTCTTTAAAGCGTTTTTTGGAAAGATTTCATTTCACTTGTGTGCATTCAGTGTGTAATTGTCTTGTTTCATCATATGACCTTGGACGCCATCAAAGTGAATTAAAATTGCCTCAGGATTAGTTACTTCTCAATTTATAACCCATGCAATCCAAAAATATATCAACATACTTTTGGGCTTCATAGCCGTTTTATCAGAACGAACAATAAAAAATAACATCCCATCAAAGTTGACACTTTCTTCTGTTCACTGGATCAACGAATAGTGCTGATACCAGTGATGAATGTCTTTTCTAACCGTTGGTCCATTAAAACCAGTTATATCATCATTACTATTGTAAACAGTTTTCCAACACAAGCACAATGCATAGAATATGAATCTACTGATCATTAAACGTGTCCAGTCATTTTTCCACAACTAACCTGTTTTTGTGGCACATTTCTGTGAATAGTCGTCAGAAATTAATTGTCTAAATTTTATCTTTCAGCACGAT
Source organism: Paragonimus westermani (assembly GCA_008508345.1). Lineage (NCBI taxonomy): Eukaryota > Metazoa > Platyhelminthes > Trematoda > Plagiorchiida > Troglotrematidae > Paragonimus > Paragonimus westermani. The sequence continues at coordinate 65,825 of QNGE01003576.1, forward strand.
AAACAGTCATCAAATCACTATTGAGTGTGGTTGCCATTTTAAAAAATGAAACATCATGGATTCCATCCTGGCACGCCAAATTAACACTACACACGTCCGCAGAATTGATTGCTACAAATGCAAAGTAACGTGTTAACATTACTTCACAGTTTGTATGTGGATAATTGTGCGTGGCTAAAAATTAAAACAAACAAGTGTTAAAGACGAGTTGAGAATCCCTCCGTGGAAAATATAGAATATCAAGTCACGACTAAAGAATCCATAGTTGGTGGTCACGCACTGGAAACAGAAGTTAAATCTGAGCTGTAAATTGTTCAGATGGTCAGGCGAGGATTCACGACTACATAGGAGCGTTTGTCACTCGATTCTGCGGAAATCGGGAGATCTAACCTGACATAAATGTACGATCGCATATTACGGACTCTCGACCATATGCTGACAAATCTTGGACCATATTTAAATTTATATTTTTCACGCGAAACAGCTAGATTATATTTTTTACATAATTCCAAACGGTCATCACACTTGCTTTCATTCTTAAAGAATTGGACACCCCTCCGTCTTTGTACTAATCGAATATGATTTGTTACACTCAACTTAATGTTTTGATCAACAGATACTCTACCCTATAATCAAATCATCTGTAAAAAGTCATCTGATCAGAAAACGTCTCTGAGCTACCATTATATTTACTCACAAATCGCATACAGACTGTTTTAAAATCATGAACACAAAATCGGCTTTAAGCAGGTCAGAAAGTGTTATTGCTGATAAGTTACACATTGTGAAACATGGAGTTGCTTTGCTTTTAATGCACAAAACGATAAATAGGTAAATGTTACGTGATAGTAGACTTTCGTCTGTACTCGTCAGTTGCATAAACTAAACCGCTAATTGTGCGAAATGAGTGAATGACATTAGAAAGCAGTCCGTCTTCAATTATTCTGCAGAACTTCGAGATAGTGTCATAGCAACCACAGTGAATTAATTAGTGTCCTTTGCTCACGTGGAAATGATTGATGCTACTTGTTTCAGGGGAAGCTAGCAGCTTCTTCGAGCACTTCTTGTTTTAGGCAACATTTTGCTCACGCACTTGTTGCGCATAACGCATGGCTTTTTATATAGAGTAAGTCAGACTAAACGAAATTTCAACAGCTCACACTTATCTTTTGCCTCAGTGATAAGTTATCGACGGGCTTTCTTTCGAATCTAAGGCCTTATCGTTGCAAACCATGATTTAAAGGGTTACTGTTATCCGTATTCTCGCTAAAAACATAATAATCCCTTGCCGTTCATTCAGTTCGCAGTGGAATGCTTTTCGTTACACATTTGACAGCTCTTAGTGTGCACTCGGGAAAGACTGTAGCTGAATATGGCAACGGCGCTCCAAACATTTTTTGTGTAACTGAACCTAGAGAACATTTAAATGTTTTTCTGCCAAGCTAAACATTTGAACCTAAGAGGGTATGAAAAGTAAATCGAGACCCCAGTCTACAAATTTCGTCGACTTTGTTTAAAGTTACTTACTGTGGATCGATGTTTCAAGTTTCTGATTTGACTAGAAAGTTTTTAGATCCATTCTGAAGATATGATTGCATATGAGATGTTCCATCCTCTCCTAGTAAATATTTTGACATAGGTTTGGATGGCCAAGCAAAGGAACGAAAGTTACAGGATGATTTAATGTAGCAAAAAAATGAATACCAGCTGGATTCTACACAACCCTTCCGAAAGATTTTAAGCTTTGTGTAGTTTACCACACCTTCCGCTAATAACAGGTAGGTAATCTAAGTTTTGCACATGAGGTTACATCGAAATCCGACTTCTGAGGCAACTGGAGTACAGCACTTAGAGTAAAAGGACATCTATAATTTCGATTTTGTGATAAGCGATCAATTAACCCAGAATTTTTATCCCGAAAGTCAATCTGTAATGTCTGGTTGACTTTAATTACGAATTGTGAGATTGAATGATCAATTCTAAACACGAAAAATCTATCTAAGTTTTCTGACCGATTGTTGTCTCTACAAATTTCAAAATTCGTTGGTAGTGAAAGAATTATTGAAATGTTAAAGCATGTAACCCAGTCTAACTGGTTGTTTGTGGACACAATATGTGAGTCAAAACACAAAAATTATTACGATTCTTCATTTTGGAGTCTTGTTGTTTGTCTTTTCTGTCCGCATACCTCATTTCACGGTTACAGGATGTACGTACTGTAGACTGATGTCAACAGGTAAGTATACTTTTGTTATATGCACAGAACAGTTGCAGATATTCCTAAGGAATTTCAGTTCTGTGACGTTACGATTGTGTTTCAGTGAAAATAAACTTCAACCAATCATCTAATTGACCACAGTGATTGTGGATATAAGAAGAATATTTTGGTTCACCTGACCGGCATTCTATGGATTACTTGAGTTTACAGATATCATTTCACACGACAAAGTCCATGTATACACGATACATCATCATAATACTTATACTTCTTTCCAACCGTGACTGATCACGTGAGGCAAACGTGCGATAAGTTCTCAACCGATCAATGTTCACGGCAAAACAACCACACTAGAAAACAGCAATGAGAAGAAAACGCGCTCATTTCTGAATGAACTCACATAATTTCCACCATCTTACCAATTGGACAGTTTGTGTCTGGAGCGAAACGTGACAGAGACTTGGGAAATCACATATAGTTCCGCGAGTATTAGCTTGATACTATAAATGGTAGAGCCTATTTTGTGCGTCTCATATCAAACTTGTAATCTGTGCACTGTGGAGACAATAAACTTCAGCCAAAGAATATCTGCAACAGGGTTAATCGAGAGAAAAAAAATGAAAAACTATGAGCAAGATGACTATATTAACAATGAACGAAGGTTCATTGAACAAGCCGGAAAATATCACGTTACAATGCCTTTTTCTTTAGAACAAGAATAATCCCTCCGTTCCAAAACTTGATAGAATCGGCCGTTCTTATTGATTACAAATACTTTCAGAAAATACCCAGTCTCAGAAGGAGTTTTACATTGTATGGAACCAGACACAACTCTTCGGCTATGGTACTCGATACATTGTAGCATGTTGTTTGCTTCGGCAACATAAATAGATGAATGTTCTATTGAACTAGTTTAAGTTGGCGTCGTGGTCATAGATTCTGTATCTGGTGCAAACCATGGAGAATACAAGGAACGACAGGCATCAACGAATGAGTCATCACAACATTTTTGCAAGAAAGGAAGGAAACCTACCCGTGTGGTGAGACCCAGTTGAACACAACCAAAAACTGTCTGACATACCAAACAGTGAAAGTCGTGCGCTGCGTTGCAGACACCAATCCTCGTTCACAATGAAACAGAGTGTACAGCCGATTTACTTATATGCACATGTTTAGTATCTTCCTTTGTAAATGAAAAAGTCCTCACTCATGATGGTAGTTTGAACCATTCAAGTTCACCTCTTTTTTGCCACACATCAGTTAACGTTTGTACATGACCACCTGAAATTGTTTTCACGATCGTGGCACTGAATGTTAAACTGTGAAATAAACTGTTAGCAGGAATTAAAACACTGACAGTGGCGAGAATAGACTCATGAGTATCAATGAGAATATCAAGTGCTAGGTTGTGTAGACGATGTTGGTTAGTCACTAGACCACTTCTGATTAAACTGACGCCTGTGGGTTGTTCCCGACTACATGGTAATGAGGCTATCGTAACACGGTCCACTCTCTTTTAAGTGTCATTTGTCTCTCGTTTGCAACTTTGCTTCTAACATTACCCTATAATTCCCCGATTTACTGTGGTTGGGGGAGGTTTAGAAATTCGAAGACACATTTTGTTGGTTTAAGTGCTTTAAACGAACCCAATGTTTGTTACTCCACTTCTCCATTTAACAGTAAGTCAAAACATTGTCCAGCTAGTCCAGTGAAAGTCCAGTCAGTTCATATTATTCTATGTTGATTATGACTTAGCTTGTGTCGTGTTATGAAGGCAAGTGGCTTAACTTCACGTTGAACTGTCTTGCTAAAGACCAGAAACATGTGACTAAGCAGCTTAACAAGTACATATGCGGAACCAATTAGTACAAGTTAGAAATTTGCCTACAACGAACGGAGCAAGTGACACTGGTGAAGACAATAAATAAACTGACTGGTTAACAGTACTGACGAAATAGGAAAAAATATGACGTAAAAAACAGCTGATTTCTTATAGGGACCGTTAACCAACCGACTGATAACTTGCCTTAAACGATAATGTCCGTTTTGATTAATATTCGTTGCATTTTCACAGTGATTTGCCAGAAACCCCAGTGGGTTGTTTGAGCATGATCAATCCCATGATGCCATCTCTCAGTGTTTACACCCCAGGGGTCTGGAACTGCACCGATTAGAAATTTCATGATATCCACCCAATCGAAATTTTGCGACCGGCTGGAAGTCATCTTGAGCGCAACCTTAAACTCGAACGTCCTTTGAAATTCCGACCCTCAGACTCATCACCCTTATCATGGCCAGTAATACATTAATAGTTTACACCAACGCTCAACCACCAAAAACTATGGAGAGAAAAGTCAACTCTTAGTACTTAGGGGAAGGAAGGGATGTGGTGAAACCAAACTAATAAAAAGCGTATTTTTCCAAATACAATCATTCAAACGACGGCGATTCTCAAATCAGAAAGTGGAGGTCACGTGAAACCTATGTGATCTCTAAACGGCACAGGAGTGATTGCATACGGAGAGTGCAGGGGTTCTGGTAATAATGGGTGGGAAAGTCGGCATCCTCAAACGGGTGGGCGCTAAAAATTCTAAGGAAGAATGGATGAGCAGCTGGGTGACAGAAAATACGATCAAGTTCATCTAGTCAAACATACACCACCAGCGTCTGGCTACTGTAGATTGGGTGTGCTTTCAGGAAACGGGGCCGGGTGACTCGTGTTCGGTAACTGGAGGCGTTCGGCGAGACGGTGGCTAGTCCGGCTCTGTGGTGTGAGCGTTTTAGTTTGACCGAGTTATCTGTGAAGTAAATGCAACCAATGATGCTTGGCAGTGAAGGCAGTAAGGAAATTGTCTTGCTGATGACGTTTTACTCCCACTTACAGTTCGGTTGTCTGTCTGGAAAGTGTAGGCACCTTCATGCTGAGTGATTGAACATAGACGTGGTTACTTTTCTTAATAAGGTCCCTCCTGCTCCCCTTTTCTCCGCGTCTCTTCCAGTACAGGACTTCATTTTTGTTCCACGGTTGCGTGGTAATTAAGTACCACTGAGAACCGCTAATGTATTGTTGTCTATGATGTTGTTGCTGCTGCTGCTGGTGGTGGTGGTGACTGAAAACATACCTTAGAACGTAAAAGAAAGCAGCTAACTGCAAACAATTATTAAAGGACGACCGCGACTTCAGTCAGTCGTACAGATTTTGGTGACTGGTCTATCTGAAGACTAGGATTGATATCGTAAATTTTGGTTTCTAGCCGCGCACTGAGACACCGACTTTTACCACCATCAGGAAAATCTCCGACATAGTGTCCCAGAATGACCAGACCAAGAAGTCCAATCTGTTTTCTATAGTTCATGGAGATCACCTGAGGTATCAACGCTGGCAAGTGATACTACAGATGTTAGTGAGTAATTTATTTGAAAGAAGATCCTACTGGCTGAACTTGAATCACCTCTGACTAATAGAATGGTCCTAATTCAGAAGAAATCTCCGGTAAACGAAGCGCAGTGATCTGCTTTGTCACTGTTCGCTTTAATTCTTCATTTATGGTCAAGATTCTTCACCAGTTGAGAGCGGCATGCTTTAAAACGTTTTTCAAAGTTATAGAGCACCAGTGAGTTCCCGATGGAATGATGACTGCGAACTGTTCAGAAACACAAGGTAAATTTGTGCATCAGGCATACTTGCATAGTATACGACTCCAAATGTCAACTTGATCTAGCGTGTGTCAAAGAAGCATCAGCCCTTCTGAAAACATCAGGAAACTTTGTGAGATACGGTCATCCACCGACACAATGTCGAAGTAGTCGCGTTACAGAAAGACAAAAAATATGGATTTTACAATTCATTTCTGATGAGCGAGTAAATTTCTGGTAGGTCATTTACTGACACTTTACATTACTCAAAAGTGGTATTTTTTCATGATAAGTGCAGCTTCACCGTTTTGCAGTTGCTCTTCATGAGGCTAATAGAAAGAAAATTCTGATGACAACCAGATGCCCACGTCACTTTTAAAGCTCACGCTTACAGTGGTCAATGGTCTGTGTTGCAAAGATGTTGTCATGGATGAGAACACCTTAGCTCACTGACCATTGTCTGACTACGCTGAGAGTGCTGTAACCATCACATTTAGAGATTTTCCGGTCTTCTACATGGAGAGGTAATCGGAAATTTCTTGATTCGGAACAAAAACAGTAGACATTTCAGTGTCCACTCTCGGGACATGTCTGGCAATTAAGAAGGAAGGGAGAATGTTTTCAGCTTTAAAGCAAAGAACTATAGTGCTGAGAAATGAAAGTATCATGTGCTGAAAAACAACAAGAAAGATATCTCCACCTTTTTAAAAAAAGATGTGTGGCTCACGACCAAATAAAACGGTATTGAAGAAAACAGCTTGAAGTATATCATGGCGTGATTTCTGACCCTGATGTTGAGCATGTCAGTAACAGATCATCGCACTCGTAGGAAGCCATGCTTAGATACTTATATGTAGTCGTTATCAGTGTGCTTTAAGTTGGCTCATTCAACAACAGCCATCAAAATTTAGACGTTAGTGTTGAAAATCGTTACCTTCCGGAACGAAAGCAAAAGTCAGTCTTCGTTACACAGCAAATTTCAGTTTGCTGAGTTTTATAGACTAGACGCATCAGTAAAATGAAGAATTACAATTGGTGCTGACGCTTTCGCTTTCTCATTGGTCAGCTTAACTTCGCTTGTAACTCGCTTGTTGTAACGCGTGACGTACTTAAACAACTTGTTTTACACCGGTGCTCGTTATAACAGAATCCGAAGCAGCGTGTCCTGCTGATTGGTCTCCACGCTGACACACCAGTCTGTTCACGTTTTAGAAACCGATTGGCCGTAGCCTGCTGCAAATCAATGATTGACTTCGTATCGATGCGTTTGTCCAATCCAATCAATTTACAGCTAATATCGCCTGAAACATCCTCATATTACAGGCTCGGGAATATATTTTTAGAAGCACATATCATGTGCTAGAATTTGAGGTCTCCGTTTTCTAGTGACGTGTGCTGTTCAGCTGTGAGCCCAGTGAAGTTAGCGTACAGCCGCTTATTACGTGTCCTATGCCAAGTGTCGGGGATTGCTTCGGTGGACAGTCCGAGTAGCCAACCTGTTGATGAACTGTCCTTGTAAAAAAATTTCTACGGTTCATTGAACATCATTGGGATCTAGGTAAAAGGTCAGTTGCATGCCCAGCTGGGCGGAAGTGTAAAAAAGGAATCGAAAACAAAATTACCACAAAGAAATTTCAACACAGGCACAAATTATGAAAAAAATGTTTTGTAATATAACATCACACAAGCGTTATTTCGTAATTTGGAACGCCGGCAACAATTTTACAGATCCTATTCCCTCAACTAAACTTGTAAAATGATAGTTAGTGAAGTGGATTTCAAAACAGTGTCGAGTTTCCAAAACACTGTGTTCTGATCGAGCAGCTTGTCATGATCCACCGGTTTACATCACCAACTTGGTAATTCTTACAACCTTTGTCACTTCGGTTTATCGTTTGCTCCTGGACCAAACAGAAGTCACGCCTACTCACATGCTCACAAGTATGACCAATATCCAGATGGTTTTTAGCTGTACCCACAAGACCGATCAAATGTTGAACCAAGAATATTTGTATCTGTTCAACGCGGATGCTCTTCCACTCGGGAAACAATTTTTACACCTTCCGTTCCCGTTTGCTGTATCATAATTAGTTTGCCTGTTGCTTTTTTAAAATCCCTTTTTGTCAGACTTATAATAGACGACCAATTAGGTGAGCATCTCGTAAGTAGGCCTATCCGAGGTTGAGTTTAGCCTGAACAGTTAACAGATAATTTAGTGCATACCTTCTCACCCTCAGAAAACGACTTCTGCTCAAAAACTGAGAGCGAATCGGAGGCAATGCCAATCGGTTGCACTATCCAAACAACTCGAGGCACGCAAGATTCGGCAAGGAACACTCGGAAAACAATTACCGATTCCACACAGCCACCAGATTATTGGACACAGAAATTGGAAGAAGCTCGTCAGCGATTGGCCAATTTGCAGTGCGAATCAGAAAAGTTAGAATCTGCGTACGACAGATGGAAAGCTGCCAACGTGAACAAAACGGTGAAGTTTGGGGCGTTTGCAACAAACAATAAAACCACAAATTTATTTTTGGCAGCCAGTTCCAATTCATTAAACCCTTTGCCACTGGAAAGTTTGAAAACGTTCTAGAATCGATGTGATCCTTTGGCTCCGGTAATGTTTGTAGGAGCAGAAAGTAGGCAATCGAAATCGTTTACTTTCTGTACGCACAGATTTTTATTTTGTTTCAGAAGAACACAATAGAAAAAACAAATTGAGAATCATTTTGACGTAAGCTTGTTCTATCTACACAAACCTGCATGATTCCCACATCTCATACACCGTGCTACACCACACGAGATGATTGAAGCAGTTAGCAATAAGACACGATAAGCTGAATGGGTGATTTGCTAATGTAGAGGAGATCCACCCGAATGGTTCCGCCAGTCAGTGAGCTGAACGGTTTGTCCAATTTTAATGTGAGACTTCTAAACTCTCGGCTTGGTCTAACGGTTCAGCTGTACAGCAGCCGCCCCGTAGATGTACGCATTCTTGTTGATGATTTAAATTCACAAATAGTCCGGATTTTTTCCACTAATGAGATTCTTAGATGGAGCAGTTTTGTGCAAGGAGTGTTTCTTACAGACAGTCTAACGAGATCGTTTTGTTCTTGTTATAGTGGTAGTTATATCTCTTGTAATCTAATTCAAAACAGCTTTGGTCATGAAGCAATTTCTTCCCTCTACCACAAAGAACAACGCAGAATGAACACTGATCAGATTAGGTAGGCTCAATTTGTAAGTTCCCTTGTAAACATGTAACGGTTCGTTAAAAAACCACACGGTTTATCATAGTCAAACGAGTAAATGATAATGGTTTTGTAGATTTGTGTGAAATTGTTCACAAAAACCAAGGCAAACTCACGACAAATGGTAAGTTTTCTGGAGCACATAGCAGAGACTTGTGACTGTTGTTCAGCAAGATTTCAATAAAACGAAGATGTTTTATGCGGCCACATATCTCGATTATACTATAGAACGGAAGTGGTTTGACCCTGTTTTCGGCCAGAGCTAAATGTTTGAGAATCGATAAAACTGGATTTCAGTTTATTTAGGTACAACGTTTATCGCCTTGATCAGTTAGCTGGCGCTATCACTTTGATAACTGTGTAGAGGTCTAATTTTTCAATCATGCGTTTATCCTCCCAGTGTACGATTCACTTGTTTTTCAACATATATCGAATTCAATAGTGTACATAATGCGTGTTGGGTTGTCTGGCGCGTAGATATATCTTAGAGGTTGTATTTTATTATTCTGTGTCACAAGTTGTATGTGTCTTCAGAAAAAAGCTACCATCACCAACCAATCTGGCAAGTGGACACCAAAATTTCACATACACACCATATACCGGAATGTAAAGCTGATATGGATAGATTAACAGTGCAACAAACAATTCCTCGTTTTTCCTCAAGTCTACACGTCCTATAAAACCACGCAGCGTTTTTAGGACCTTCGTATTAGAACCTTCAGGAACTAAGGTTGTTTTATGTCATCTATAATACTATAACGAACACTTATAGATATTTGTAATGGATAATTTGCGTTAGTTCAAATTTTGCCACTCCTTTAGATTTTCTCCAGCATCCACTGGATTCTTTGATTACAGGCTTTCTCATATCCCTTCGAACGTACAACCACGTGTAACATGGTTACGACAGAGAAGCAGTTAACTGGTGGGCCGATCGCGTCAGGCGAAATACTCATATCCTGGTAAGTCGACTGACAGTCATAAACAATTTTAACATCTTCATTTGTTTCAAACCTTCTTCTAAGAAAGCAGTCACCGTACCTGAAAATAAATCGGAAAGTCTCTCAAAGAGTGAGTCCTTGTATGGATCACTTTCGCAGTATCTTATCAAATGTCTGTTGCTGAAACAAGAAATACACACGTAACATGTGACAGATATATTTTGAGAGATCAACTCTACTCATAAAGGTGACATGCGGTGGGATGATGTAGACCTGTAGGTGTTGATTTTTCTGACTTCAAATGACAGCAGTCGGAGAGAATGTGACCAGATATTACGACAACAAGATTTTTAGGTCAAAATATCTCGACTTGACGATCACTCGTTTTCGACCTCCTTCTTGACCCGAGACGACAAAACTCAGATTGAATAAATAACACGCTTGAAGTGTGAATTGGTGTGCTACCTCGGATTCCTGAATGCTTGGTCGAGTGATGACGGGCAGTCTGTAAACATTGTGTTTCAGGCAACTAATGAGGGGAAAATCCTGTGCCAACTCGAGAAGACTTAATGAAATTATGCAGTCATTTTCTGAGTCCGTTTTTTAAGTTTTATCACCTCACCTCTGCCGTCTTGCACATACTCCAAGTTATCAGCAGTTGCTGACGAATATTCAGTGAGCTGGTAAATGGAATTCACTTTTGACTAGCTCTAAGAAAAATTGAACTCGAATCAAACGCTTCTCTGAGGAATGGACCGGTCTAGTACTCTGTCTGAATGTGGAATTAATGGTCAACCTATTTGCCGATATGTTATAAGTTTCGACTTAATCGAAATTAGTCTCCAAGATTAGAGTTTACAACTCCAGAAACAGACATATTCAGACATATTCTGCCAAATCTCCTTAGTGTTCGTCCCTGGTTGGTCTAGACAGTTCGTCTACAAATGTGGGACAATACAGAAAATAACCCGAGTTGAGCACCATCCATAACTGACCACGGCTTACGCAATCCAGCAGTATTTTCTGCTAGACCTGTACTAGTAAATATCTAGTAGTAAATGACCTTGCTACAGCCTGATTTTGAGTTACGACCACACTTTCTTGAGGCAACTGGGATGACCACTGTGTCACTAATCCCCCACGAGGAATAACTGAACTGTCATGTGTGAACCATGCCATACTGTTTTGTGAGTAATGCTTGACTGCACCTCCACATCAAAAGGAGTTGCATTACCTGTTCCGTTAGTGTCAGTCGATGATTTCACTATCAGGACTTCTCTCCAAGTTCAAGTCTTTGAAACCAATGATTTGTCGAGAGTAAAGTTTCACCTTCTTTGAGCACACCAGTAATACATCTCTTCCTCCTAGTCCAGTGTTGCATTTCAACCGCAATGCTTGTCAGGCAAATTTGGCAATCATTGTGTAATTTATTTCATGATAGTTATGACAGAAGATTCGCGTTCAGACATACAAACAGCAAAACGCATGAGAGTACAAATCGTGATAACTGATTGGCTGGACAGTATGCTGAATAGCCCCCTAATTAACTTCACTTTCAAGCTGACGATCAGTCAAGATCAGTCAAGATGAAATCTCCGATTTCTTCGGACTTGCTGAAAAACATATTCTGATTATCCACCATTGTTCACTTCTGTTTCTTTTTATTATGCAACAACATACAGATATAGCTGTTAGCAAGCTAAGTGGAATCAGTTGACAACTTTTAAGTGGATTTATTTGTTGCCCAACATTTGTTGCAAACTTATGTCACAACCACAAGACTTCAAGCTACACATGTCTTTTGCTTGTCCTTGACTCTGTTCGAGTTGTTTTATTTTCAGTCAAGATAAAAGCACATTTTGTCATTCGTTGACATACTATCGTTATTAGGGATGGACGTTTTTCATCTAAGTCCAACAGTCTATACCAAATATTTTCATACAGACCTGATATTATTGTAATCGGTATGTATCTGACACGTCTCATTGCATCTAACATTTGTGAACCAAAATATAATTATATTCAGTTTTTGATTCATAAAGTGCATATTACTGATTCGATTCGTTCCCGAATGTGTCCACTTTAATAGTCAGCTAAAACGAAAATAAACTCGATCTGAAGATATTTGCAACAATGAAATTCGTCTAGCTTCATCCTATCATATCTACAAGAATAGCTTATTTTGCATCACAGAAATTCATAAGGGTAGCCAGTCAACAATCACAACATTTTCGCCTGTGGGAAAGTTTGTGTCAGACCAGGAACCCTAACATACTGAACGCAGTTAATGAGAGCTCCGGGATGGTTATTTATTTGGGGGTAAACAGGGATTATTGGCTCCATTTACATGGGTTGGATCTGAATACAACCTTCAGTCCGTACACAATGATCGATAACCGGTGGACATACCAAACTAACTCAGGAAATCCTCACCGTACAGTTCTCGACGGCGGTAAGGAAATTCAGTTATTTTAATCAAAGACGGATAGAGTTTACTGATGGAACAGATTCGGATGTTTGTTACAGTTAACCAACCATTCGAGCACAAGTGAACGTCAAACCCATTTAAGGTGTTCATCTGAAGTGATCGGAACCGCATACTGGTTAAGTGACCAGTGGACAAATAGCGAAACGTTGAGTGAGACTGCTGTTCCGTGAATTGTATGAGAGAACCAATAAAGTGTGTGGTCAGATATACTCCAAATGTAATCTATTCTGTAGAGGTCGTACAGAATCAGAGCGCTGATAGATCCGTGGGCTCCCTCCTCTTTTCCTAACGAATGTATCATTGGAACCTTGAACACTGATTTCCATTGCCCATTTAATCAAATCTCACTGGAAGTATGTTACCAATTTAGTCATTTCTACCAGTTGCAAAAGTAAAACATGCAGGTTATACACGACCAGAATATCCAACATGTTGCTGAACAATCGGACTTCGAAATGATTAGCTTTGTGCACAGTTTCTCTTATCCGAGCTTATCAGCCAGTGTTGGGTACACAAAAATAGCTTAGGCAACTTATCGAGTTGTCGTAGCCATGATTATGTTACCTGGTATACTCCCAGACAGCTAGACATTGTTTGTCCTGATTTCTCTGATCCATATACCTTGCATATTTTACGTTTGCACGTGATGGGAGCAAACGAAGCATTAACCTATCGCCGAATAGGTGTCTCCTTTCTGTCTTGATGAACTGGGCTTATGTTCACAAACCGATGGCTTTCATATCTCTAGATGAGCGTTGTGTTCTTTGTCATTTCGACTTTGTCATTTTGTTCAGAATCAAATATCGTCTACGAAACAGCAAACTGTCTCGCTTTGAACTTGCGGCCACTTCGTTATCGACAAATTTGTCACAATACTCACCAGTAATACAAATACAATACAGGATGGTTACCTGGATCGATGTTAGTGCTAACTGGGCGAGAAAACCACACCATGACATTCCAACTCTCAAGTGACTTGGTGGACACCGGATATACAGAGAGGGGTTGGGTGATAGAATCCTAATGTGGAATTTACAGGCTGTTGACGTCGCTTCTCAGATCATCTGGCAAGGCATACAGCGCCTTAAGGGCATGCGGTTCCTATCACAGGTTGAAAACCAACCGAGGCTCAAATGGATCGCCTCATAATAAATAACTAATCCACACTAATAATTGGGTAGAATGGCTGTTTTCCACTGTATCTTATTGCTCACTGACACACTGTATGATGGTCGCTCTACTCTGGAGGTAGAAGATAACAATGTTCTGAGATTAAACAATACGCAGCTTACGTGAACAACACATACTAGTGTTATGTAATATACCGCTTCGTTTGTGATTAGTATGACGAGACTCATAGGCACGAAAACGTTTATGTGCACTATGCAGGAACGGTCACTGAACAAGGTTTCGCTGAACTACTGCTGAGGACCCGAAAACACAGCAACCATGGGTCTACTACACTACTCATTAGTAGTGAAATATAGTGTTTCCGTTCGTGTTTGTGCATTTTCAACCACCATTCAGTCGATGTCTTGCGATAAACAATTCCTATTGTAAAGCATCCCTTGTTTTTATGATGTCAGTATGTTTTTCTTGTCGTCTGGTTGACACAGAAGATGACTGCGTCTATTTCCCTACACACCTCGTTGAGCTTTGTTTTCAGTTTTATCCCAGGCGATGTTATACTCATTGTATATCGCTTGCTTTTAAGGGTAGTCCAGTAACCCTTGCAGGTGTTTTATTTTTAATCACTGGGGGGGCACCCTGAATGATTCTTTTTCATATTTTAGTAGTTGAAATACAAATTTTTGGTTCTCGAAACAAATGTATTCAAAAATTAGTTGGGTGTGGCACACTGCCAAATGCAGAACATCAATTCTTTATTAATTTATTTAGGTGCGTTTTGTGATTCTGACTGTTGATTTGATAAGCAAGGTTGTTCATAGTTTCTGTTGTGTTAAGCCAACTCTATGTGCTAATATGGTTCTGTTTAACAAATATTTAATTGCCAGAATAATGTATTGTTATTGTTTACAGCCTTAGAGAACCAACTGCCGGACCAGGTAAAACGTCTGAGAAACAGTCGAACTTTCACGAAGAAATCATAACAAGTGATAGACATGATTCACATCCGGAATTCTTGCGGATAGACAAAACAAATCGAAGTAGGTATTGCTTGACTTGCTAATTCTCTTTTGCATCCGTTCTTATTAAGTCTATCTGTTGAGTGAATGCATCACAGAAGCCTTTTGTAAATTTACAAACAGATCAGCAATAATGCTTTTTATCGTGCAGTTCGTAAGAATGCATTCGTTTTTAGATGGGTATGAGCTTATGTTCGAATTATTATCTGCGGTCAATAAAAATTCAAGGACAGTTCTACACAATGAAAATATGTACCGATAAAT
>QNGE01003577.1:0-17802 GCA_008508345.1 Paragonimus westermani
TGCCTAATGCCAGCTATCTGTGAACGAACACTTTGAACATCGATTAGGTCATTACTCAAAACTTTATCTGTTTCCGACAGAATATGGGCAGGTAACAGCGTGCTTCCTACGCTGAACGAGACAACGAAATGTGAATAAAAGATTTCGCACATCGCCAAAGATTCAGTGACAACCGTTTTGTCTTCGAGAGTAATAATTCTTATAGCACGGTCCCTCATGGAATTTCCCCGTCCCATCGGTTGCACTAGTTTTGCGAATCCATGCTTACTACTGAGCGCAAGTTTTTCCTCGTTTATCTGACGGATTTGCGTCTGACGTTCTTTGTGTTCAAACATTTTGCTCATTTGCATCACCAGGGAGAAGTCTAGTGTTCTTCCGTACCTCGACTTAAGCATTTTCAGTTTGTCGGTCTCTTTCGCAGTAAGGATTGTACATTGCACATACGAAACGACACGTTTTGATTAGATGAGGGGCCCAAACATAGATACAAAACGTCGGATGTCTGATAAATTCTCCGGCTGCTATGCTTTGGTCTGATGTGTGAATAAGTTATTTCAATAAAAGGATCTTAGTAGGGAGAAAAGGGCATTCCACTAAGTGAATTTGATCGGACGGTAGAATACAACTGTCAGTTTCGCAGCCATATCAAAATCAAACAGACATTTAACGACATTATAGTCGCTTCCTGGGAATTGTTGTAGAACAGATATTTCTACAGACGGAATACCTATGGCAAATATAAGATCCAGAGTATGCGGCTTTCTGGTGAGCGTTAGGACATGTTGGTTCCAGCCATTCAGTTGAATGCATAAAAGGAATTCGACGTGTTTTTCTGGAGCAGAGAATGAGGTCCAGAAGATTTCAGGCATGTTTAATTCACCACCTACTACTACTAATATATATTTCTCAACGCATATGTGAAAAGCACGCTTGGTTATGCGCGATCACTCTAGATATTTACAAACCATACAAAATCGAATAATTACACAGTGGCACAAACGTGAAGTTTTTTGCGGGAAGTACGTGGCCAAAGAGAAAATGACTGTAGTTTGTGGAACTTTGACGCACGCAACAGAGGAGGGGATAGTTCGCTCATTTCACAGATTCAGTCTCAAAAAAATTGGATGTTACACTAGTTTGTTACACTAGTTTGTGTTCACAAGGCCTGTTGGACACATGATTCATTCACTCCATGAGGTCAGTCAAATCATTGTTGGCAACATTAGACGGTCTGTAGATACATCCTTTAAGTAGCTCGCGAGGACCAATAGAGACCACTAACCACAACAAGTCCTCGAGTTTATGAAGTATAGGCTCATCAAGTGTGACTACGGTAAATTACTGCTTCAGATAAACAGTGCATCCACCTCCTCCTGTGAGATAATCCCAACGAAACATGTGATATCCTACGATGCTCATCTGACTGTGAGGTGTGTCAGGAGAGTACCACGTCTTAGTTACGAGATTGCGTTCATTATCAATAGACTTACGAAATTCTTTTTACCAGATACAGCAGATAAACTGTTGAAGATCCTCATGACAGATGGGGAGTGGGTTGCGAAATACCCAATGGAAAGGCCTAATCTACGGAATTTACCGAGTTACTGCCCATATCCGAGTGAATGTCGTAAAAGTTTGGCTCCATGATAGGGAGTGCTGGAAGAGTACCGTTATGGAGGGATGGCGATGTGGGACTGGGGGAGGGGGGACCAGGTGGCGGTTGATGAAATATCAGGGGTTGCACTAAAAAAGGACTGGTTTGGCATACATTTGTGTTGTTGACATAGTCAGGTGACGATGTACTTGCTGGGGTATACATATTGAGAATTTGGTTCCTAGTAGCACTTATATTTTGGGTAGGAGGATGAGTTACTACGGAGCTATCGTATAATGGATGGTAACCGTGATCCCTAGTATAGTAGTGGGTTGACCTGGAAGCAGTGGGAGACAAATTGTGCGGTTTTACGCGCGAAGCGTTGTTTCTTAAGATGTGGTCCTCAAAACCAGCTTCATGACGCTTGTAAAATTCTCTTGGTTTACTCTAATATTGCAAATCCGAAATACTGTGTTCTGGTAAATACCTTACAGGTCTTACTGTTGATTTAGTGCATTGTTCTGGTGTTTTGGACTTGCCGTCGGTATTTCCGACTACTCCATGTAACGGAGAGAAATTCCTCTTATGAGGAGTGGATGGCCCCGCTCGCGCAGTCGCGTCATTATCAGGGGGCATTTAAGCTGTTTCTTCCAGTGTTCTGTGTAACTATGTGTGTCTTAAGTCTTGGACTTTTTCTAGTCAAGACTGCGGTTGAGAGAGGAAGATGTTGAGCACTAAGGGATGTGTTTTTAGCAAAAGCCGTGAGTTTTGTTGCGGAAACTTGAACGCGCCTGAAGTTATCAAAGCTAGACTTGGTTTGTTCTTCAGTGTTCGCCTGGACCGGCGACGCAACGGTGTAACTTGCGGGTCCAGAAAACTCGTGGAGCAGACGAGATCTACGGTCAGGTCAACAAGATTGTCGACTGTAATCTTTTCTCGGGAAATATTGGCTTGCAATATTTCCATTCGCAGTGACGTATTGTCACCGAACACTTTTATGGATTTCAGATTTTTGCCACGCTTGATTTCCTCCTGTCTTCTTACAATTTCTTTCGGTGCAAGTTCACTTGTGAATTGTAGCGACAATGGACAGTGCTTCCGCTGTACTTTCTCGCGGAGTTTTAAACAGTAGCACTGCTGTCCTTCCATTTTACAGGCTTTGAGTAAGATCCTTTTCACCGACAACAGNCTTCCGCTGTACTTTCTCGCGGAGTTTTAAACAGTAGCACTGCTGTCCTTCCATTTTACAGGCTTTGAGTAAGATCCTTTTCACCGACAACAGAGAAATTCTGTCAGGTACGTTCAACACCACCACTTTGTTTGCACAGCGTAACCGCTCATGCAATCCTGTAGCCACACTATCAATAAGTGTTCTGGCGGCTACGAGGTCTTTGTGACTAAAGGTGGTCTGATGGCAAATGTTACTTGAGGCATTTACAATGCACAACAGCGGATCTAATTTGTGCAGAATTTCGGAAAGCTCCTCGTTTCTACTGTGTAGTTTCGCTATTGCAGCCTCTAATTCCTTTATTTTTTGGCCTGAACTACGAATACATTGGTAATGGAAACTGAACATGGTTTAGTGTTGTTCCTTTCATGTGAATTGCTATATTTTATTGCAGTTCACTTTGAATATGTCAGTGAAACTGAAGTACGGTACGCATCCGGTAACCTGCCTTCCAGCGACGACACAATAAATACGGGATCACCCCCTAAACGTCCAATATAGGTTGATTGTTGCTATTTGTTGAACAACTACCAGTAAAAGACTGAGGTTCATGGACGATGACAGTGAAGTGGACGGCAGTGCAAAAAGAAGGTAGTGTGAGCCTACTCCGATGAGCTATTCAGTTCCATCATGCAGGTCCACAATGGAACATCAAAGACCCATCGGGTGCATCACTTACGGAGCACATTCCATCATCCACAACGACAGTGGTTAGGAAACCTTACTTTGGAATCAATTACTTGCAGGAAATGGCTTAGAAGGAAAAATCACTGGGAATAATATACAAGAGATCCCTCCATCTTTTTTGTATGCTTTAAATAGTAACAGCGTGTTTTGCACCTAATATAATTCCTAAGATGTAGCCCAGGATATCAACGTGCAAATGAACTCATTGCGGGCAACCATGGAATGGATGACTGCCGAAATAACGCGAATAGCGAATAAGAAGACGCCAAGTTTGCCTTTACCCGTAACCTCAGTAACACAGTTAGAAGAAGTTGGTAGAAAAAAATGCAGTGCAAATTCCAATCTGCTGTGGTGAGTGGTGAGACCAGTGACCAATTGGGTTTTTTCAGGCTGATTAATTCCAGGATATCAGTGCCCTCAGTGCTGCAGCTCACCTTCGTAATATGATGGAACGAGTGATGACAAAGACAATCGCCGCAAAAAT
Source organism: Paragonimus westermani (assembly GCA_008508345.1). Taxonomy (NCBI): domain Eukaryota; kingdom Metazoa; phylum Platyhelminthes; class Trematoda; order Plagiorchiida; family Troglotrematidae; genus Paragonimus; species Paragonimus westermani. The sequence goes on from QNGE01003577.1 coordinate 3,994, forward strand.
AGCTTATTCCGGTGCACACAACACGTTTGCATTCAAACGCACAGAGCTAAAGGCATTTTCAATAGGTGCGGTCTGCTATATACATTCATTTCTTCACGTAGTCAGGACAAGTGCACGGCAGGACGGAATACGCAACCACCCCTTACAGTGTGCTCAATGAATACTGTGAGGCGTGGTTACATTGCGCATGGGAAAAACGGTCCATTTCACAATCGTCCACACAAAAAGTGAAGACAGCAACTTGGTGAAATTACGAACTCACACGTTAACGATTTACCAACGTGACTAGTTACCAGCTGCGGATCATTTTTATCTCGTTCATTTGTCCGATTAACTAATCCGGCAGCGTTCAATTTGTGCCGAAGGATTTTCAGTTGAATAACAGCCAACCGCATGGGTCAACAGTTCTGCGTTCACATAAATGATGTCCACTTGGTTCAGGAGCGGAGTTAGCGAAGGATGTGTTCTGGGGCTTCTACGTCTCCTGTTTCATATCAAAGAATTAACGTGTTCACTTTTTTTCGAAAGCCGCATGTCTGTGGACGAAGTAAAGCCAGCTGACCACCCAAGGGAATTCGTCAGACAGATAGTTTCGCATAGTAATAGTCAGTGGGTAGAAGGGTGGAAACTACCACCGGACGTGGTCGAGCGCAAATATGTTTTGGTGGTAAAAGTACAGTACTCCCATGGACACGCAAGAGGGTCGGAAATTTCTCCGTTGGACCACAGAAAATCGGACGTGAGAACTAAGAGAAACAGGTGAGCGCGCACTGCATAATTTCCGATGAGGCCGCGGCCGCTGCACAAAAGTACGATACAGTGATTTCTCTTCCTGGAACACAGTTGCTTCCAGGGAACCAGAGGTTCCAGTACGTTCTTTCAAGACGTATATATGATTGCATGCTATCCTGGTGTCGACACTTGGTTGGGGCTTGAAGGTATTGGAAATAGTACAACACCAAAACAACTGAACTGTTGGAACCACTTTGGGAAAGTTGTTATCAAGACAGACTAACACGTTTGGACTTCGTTTCTTCGGAGTATAGACGCATAGGAGGGGACCAGCTCGAAACCAGTGTTGATTCTGTCAAAGTAGGTTTCGTCATTTTGGGAATTTTAAGCTTTTATTGGTCCCAAAAGGTGGTCGAACACTTTGCTCTCTTCCTTAAAAAACGGCATTATCCATATCGGTTCTTACATCGTATATTATTACTGCTTCCTTCACCCCTATTTAGTCCGGCCCCCGTAAACCTCTGAATGCCGAAATTAGGTATTTTGCTTCTATATATTGTTTCAATGGCCTACGGCTTCTATCGGTTATTGATGCGTGGACAGTCGTTTTGTTTCGACCTAGCCAATGAGTAGGCTCAGACCCATCTTATCGTCCACAATCGTTCAACGGTGCCTGGTTGACGATTTGTCATACACTCACGTCCTTTATTTGGCTCTCAATGATGTTCACTTTCGAGGTGGGAGATACAATTCTCCTCTGCTGCGATTCAATTAGAACCGCGTTAAACCCAGTTATTATGAGCGCCTCTTCGTCAACTGCCTCGAAAATATACTACCTTCGTCGTTGAGAGAGACATTTGCTGGACCGCCAGATTGTGCGTACCTCGGTATGAACCCAAATGGAATATTACTCGGATTCCTCAATGTTCGACCCAAACACCTTTCGCTGTAACATGTTTGCGTAGCAGTGCTCTTCTGTCACGGCATTCTGCAAGAATGACGAATTCCGATAATGTAGAAGCTTCCACTGGTCCTAACAATTGTGGCGTCATCAAGACTCATCCTGCTTCTCTGGACCAGTATTCTGCCACGGGATGATCAAGCTGTTCTATGTCATTTGGAGCTGCTACCATCTCCCAGGATCAATCCCCCGTTTGGACGAAAATCAGGTGGATACCTAGAACTACGGTGACGTCCCCCTTTGGTTTTCCTTTTGCCGACGATTTGGATGACAGTGATAAGCATCTTCTCGCTCACGCTAGCAGCCCAGCGCTTCCGCTGCACGATTGAAAATATAAAGTCACCCTGTGGTAAATAATTGAGCCCGCTTCCTCTAGAGTGGGGGCAGGAGCACTTGAAATGAATTATGGGCAGAGATGGCGTTGGCGGCACTCACAAACTGTCCCGAGCATATATTTGACAAAGTTTGGCCTCCAGTGTTTTTCAACCTAATTTGAGCATGAGAAAATTAATCATGTGTTCTACTTCCTCTTCTAGTTTCCGTTCCCCCATCCACTGCGACTTTTTCCTCTCCTTTTTGTATACCTGGTGGTTACACGCAAAAATCCTATTCCTCCTTTTTGATTCCTCATCCCAGGCAGACGACCAAATAATGAAAGTGGCAAGGTTGCACCAACATTAATAGTAATCCCGAACGCCATCCTGACAAGCGTATCGCACTAGTAAACAGCCATCTCCATCATGGATGCTCATTCTCTTAAGATGCTCCTCCTGTGAACTTGAATGGAACCATGTCTTGTCCAGTTTTCGCAGAGCGAGGGGCCCTGCATGTCTCAAAACTTGAGAAATCAGACATGTTTCGAAAGGTGCGGCAGATCCTGTGGCCACACCTGGATATCGATCCAGCATAAAAATCGCCTGAGTTGTTGAAACTGCAATGACACAGGTCATTAATTTCTCTGTTCGGTACTTCGAGTGTCCAGAGCATCCCGGCCCTGTGCAAGCGCAATTCGAAGACCGTAATGAGGAACTGAATAAGTCTGCAATCACAGTCGATGGTACAAATTGAGGTGATAAGGGAGTGAAGGTGAGTGAGCCTTCTCTGTGGTATTGTGTTAGCCGTCAGGGAGAATTTCCACGGCAGCTTCTATCAAACCTGAGTATTCAGCGGACAGCAGAGATGGGGGATGCCCTTTTCAGTGGCGACGGTGCATTTCTTCAGGTGCTTGCTATAAGCTGTCAAGTCTATCAGAGCAAAGCAGAACCGCGAAAAATGCGACAGAATGTCAGTTGTTCACCGGATTACCAACCTGTACCTTTCTCGGTGCGCACAGCTGTTTAGAATAAGGAAGAACAAATGTTTTGTGCATTCGAAAGGAATTGATTATCGCCTTCTCGTGGCTGTGGCAACGTTAAGGTCTTCGTAAAAGTAGACCATTGAACGTTCAATGTAAATCAGTTTGTAATTCGGCGGTTTGATTTTGATTTCATAAATTTAACAGCCTGCCGGAAGCAGTCGTAAAAATGCAGCGGAACCTAATACGGCATTTATCATGCAGCACGTTCCGACGTCATTTCACATTTTTCACAGAGAAAAAATGCAACATACTGGTTTAAACAGTGAAATCAGTAGACCGGTTTTGCAAGATGGTTATACCATTTCGTATGTTCTCGTCAGTTGCTAACACATAACAGCGGTGAAAATAAGAATATTGAAGAGGAAGACACGCTCGCCTTTCTGGACATTAACATCAAGCGAAGAAATGACGGTACAGTGTGTCGATCGGTACATCGCAAGTCTACCTGGGGAGGACAGTATTTGAATTTCAACAGTTTCTCACCCATACAACACAAACGCCCGTTTGTTCGTTGCCTATTTCACAGAGCGCGAGCTATATGTACCGGTGATACACTAGATGCCGAGCGGAAATTTATTCGTGATACCTTGGTCTCCAGCGGTTATCCACTGGGTTTCATTGCCTTTCAAAGTAACCCGAAATTAATAAGCCCACAGGAAACGTCTGTCCCGAAGAAACCGGTGTACATGCCGTTACCGTACAAAGGAGATAGTAATATGTCGTTTCTAACGCGACGACTGATGTAGGCCATGCAAAGGACGTATAATACAGCAACACTGCGCACACTCAGTTGCACCAAATCGCTCACCCTTCCTCAGATCAAGACACGGACTTCAGAGCTGTCCAATTCACACTGTATCTACCAGTTCGCCTGCAGCTGCGGTGACGTTTACATTGGCAGAACTGATCGATTCCTGCGCCTTAGAATGAAGGAACACGTGCCCAAGTATATCGAGGACTTGATATGTGGTGTGACTAGACGCGAACCTACCAAACAACGCAAGCCGGCTTCTTCGGTTGCCAGACACCTGTTATAGGCCGGTCATGTGGCCGACCCGACAAACGCTTTCCGCATGTTGATGCGTCATCACAAGCCTGTCATTCTTGAGTCATTCGAAGCGCTGCTAGTCACGCGTAGCAAGCCGATCCTTAGCGTGCAAAAGCTGATGACCTTGAATCTCCGTCTGCCATGGTTTTGACCGATGACAGACCAGTGTATACATTGACTTGATGCATGAACTTAATTCGCTTAAATATTGTTTGATTTTCACCGCTGTTATGTGTTAGCAACTGACGAGAACATACGAAATGGTATTACCATCTTGTAAAACCGGTCTTCTGATTTCACTGTTCAAATTCGTAAATGGGGAAGGATATTTTATACTGGTTTAAGTTCCAGAAACTTCTGGGATCTTGTACAACAAGCTCAGACTACCGAGAACCCAGAAGGATGCACAGTATACCCATACATAGCATCAGAACGTCAGATGTCACATCAGCACGTTCATATGCATTTTCCTGTCAAAGCCCATCGTTGCTGTAGAGTTATTTTGACATTCTGAGCCCACCAGATGAAACTACTTTAGTAACTGATTGAGAAGCACGACGAACCAATTTTTGATTGAATGGAACAGACAGGAAGAAGATGAAACCATGAAAACTTCCAGTTGGCGCTCAAATCTGGGCACTCAGAGTGAGACTAAAACTTGAGCATTTCCGTGTGCAGGTACATTGGTCCCACGATTCCAACATACACGTGATAAATACCAGAAGCGAAGTGGAAATACCGCTGAATGAAATATCCAACGTGTGTTAGGCATGGACCGTGGTATATCCCGTGCAGGGCTAAACGACACCGGTGAGCGAGGATGGCTGGATTGTTTAGGATCCAGCCTTCGAGCATGTAGTACAAATAGCGCCACTGGTGCACACTGGCCAACAAGCATGCGGAGAAAAGGATACGGTCGCTCGCAGTTAGCGGACGGCGGGCAAAAGTCCTCACGATCTTATGTACGATGTGCAGTCGTATTTTACGAATACTCGCACACACGGTAGAGCAGGCAAACCAGGGGTACCTCTACATCACTGCAATACCACGGTTGATAACTGGAATGTGGCAGCATTTTTCGACGAACTTAAGGGAAGCCCAAACCTTCCCAGCCAAACCATGCAACTATCCTTAGTTGCTAAATGTATCACCAGCAAAAATCACAGCGAACCCGCAAAACCTTTGGTCTACAGTCGTAATAAACGGTCTCGAAGAAATTGAAAAGGACGTCCAATCCACTCCCTGTTATTCAGTCTGGCAACACGAAGGGCATTGGGACGTGAAAAATGGGTCTTTTTTATTGCTGAATGCATTCTGTCGCAGAAGGTATCACCTCTGTGGCTGGCTAACCCAACGTTAGGCATCAGTTGCTTGGTACACCCATGAACTAAATTCGTGCAGCATGAGTGCATCCTCGTTTAGCGTTCTTCCGTGGCGCGGGTTAAAGCCGTAACCCGTGAAATGATACAGCACGAACTAGCCTGAGGCAAAGGTCCAAAAAGAAATGTAAACGCCTAACGAAGTTGAAAGTCAGACTGGCGCTAACAGCAAAAGCAGCATGCTGCCTTATATCCGCATGAGTTGGAACTAATAATTGTAAAATGGTGGAGTTATTGTGAAATTAAACTTTCGCAGGCTAGCAGTGAATGAGTTTTGTGTGGTGCAGCCGGAACGCACGCATTTTTATTACTCCTAATACCACATAATTAAGCCGATATAAGGTCGACAGTGAAACTAGTGGGTGCTTTATATGATGCATTCAGATGGCACTCAGACTATGGTGGACCGCCTTAGTGTTCTGCTAGGGCAGTGATTTACAACGGATGTGCAACCCTCGGGCTGCATAAAGGGATACTGATATGACAAATCTCACATCTCTGGGAGTTTGTGGATCCAGGAACGTCGGAGGTGATCATAATGCCAGTAGAAGAGTTGAGGACCTTACGCTTTACGGAGCAACAACCTTGAAATCCCTGATTCTGCCCGTAAGTTTTGTCTAGTGCCGGCCCTGCCTCCACAGGATCTAATGTGTCACCACTGCCGCTAGCTGTTGCACGCCGCAATGAGGCCGAGTCTTCCGTTGCATCTTTAACTGAGGTAAGGATTGTGTCATATTGTTAGGGAGGTCAGCGAACAAACGGATGTAATGCGCGCGAAATTGATCGTTTTCCAGTCAGGATACATAGCCTTGCATTGTCCACCGGTGCAGCTGTTAACCACTTGATTAAGGTGGAGCGAGATGGGCTGTTGATGGTTTACTCAGATTAACCCAGTCCTGTAAATAATGGTCAGTGAATTGTACAACTTACGATCAGCTTAACTCTAACCGCAGACTTTAACCGTCAGCAAGCATCAGCAAATGATACAGCAGCGTAAATGACTTCAGTGGGAAGGTACAAAATAAGCAAAAGTAGAGTCCAAGCGAGGATTGGTAATATCAAATCAGAGTATGCTACGTGCAGCAATGCATGAAATGATTTAGCCAGTATTTAGTAACGTCAAATGGGAAATGTATGAAGGACCTGCGGTACGATTGTTTGACCAGTGAGGTGTAGGTGTAGCAGCGGGTGGAAGTGACGTCGGGCAGGTTGCTAAAAGTGTTCAGATAGCGTGGCGGTAACTTTGCAGCGTAGGGTATGAAAGGTCGGCGGTTTTAACCGCCTGACAAACGTTCCGACATGGCACTCTCACACTTGCGACGATTAAAACATAAATTTCACTGGTTTCAGCCAGAATCAACAGTAGATCATTTTTGACATGCGCCGTGAAGTGAAGTTACTTGGACTGACGAGAACATGGCCCCTGATTTTGAACAAACTTGTCTGTTTCATTAATAATGGTGTGGTCTCAAAAAAGTCCAAGTAAGCGGAATGAGATCCATCGACTCCCCGCTAATGTGCCCAGTATCCCCTAAGAATTTCAGCTCACTTCCAAATAAAGTAACCTACACGCATTGAGAAAAACTCTGCCAAACTCGTTTATACCACCGCCAAAAGTATGACAAGCAATCTGACTGGACTCCCCGCGCTTTGCCTTGTTGATGACCTCTTTATCATGTGGATCACTGAATCGTCGCTTTAGGCAACTCACGTTAACTTCCAGCTTGGTATGACAGGCTTCTCTTTAGAAATGGCAGAACAGTGGACGGATGTGGTGAAGTTGCCCTTTATGTGCAGAACTGCTTCCGGGCTGATGCTGTGTCTCACCCACTGTTAACTGCCGTCCCGGAACCAGTGTCGTGCTCCACTGTACTATCGGCCATTCACGGATCCCTGGCTGACCGTGCTTTATCAGCCTTTCGGTCTTGTCCCGGACGCGACGATGTCTTCCTACACAAGCCGTGTTGCATTCTACTAGGCTCTTCGCATATCACATCAATGGGCGACTTGAACACGCCAAGAACTGGCTTCAAATCATGTCTGTACGAACGCCCCACCAACGTGGTGCCTACAGTATTTCTATTCGCCGTTGGAGCCGCAGGCCTTTCCAAACATGTAACTGGTCGTATCAGATAGCGCAAGGACAACACTTTGCGTCTAAACTGTCCTCCCGAATAAGGAATTAAGGATAGGCAACTTAACAGCGAACGTCCTACCTGACTTGAGCGATAGAGCTAAAAGTTTGGCATGAACTCGGTTCACAACTTCAAGGAACTCGAATGACGATAACCCCTCTGCACGAATTCGTGACGAGTGCCTCAGACTGGCCAAAAAGCTTGACTGGATTTCCAACGGCGCTTCACCTGCCGATTCATTGTTGATCCCGATAGCCTGTATTGCTTTGTCTGAACAGCCCGTAATGTCAAGGCTGTTGTGCCCAGCTAACTGTCCAGCGAAGGTTCACGAGAACAGGTGTTGAAGCCTCAGAAGTTCTGGCTGACTTCAAGATGACTGTGTTTACAAGAGGAATGCTGAAATGTTCCACAGTAGACAGTATTTATATATTTGGTGGAGTTCGCGTGGATCATGCTCTTATGGACGAATCTTCTCCGAGAACGCACAGAGGAATAATGGTCACGTATGCCAGAACGGGGTTCAATCGAGAGAGACCAGTTTGCAGGCGAAAGACGTGTACAAAAATCGGCCACACACCTCAGCGGTGACGGTCAGCACCAACAGTGAACCACAACTTGACTGCGTAAATTTAGATAAACATGAAAAAATGTACATGGTGGATTACTCCGCAGGCCCCATTCATGGTGCAAACAGGACAACAAAGGTTCAGTTGTGACGAAAAATGTCAAATAAAATCAAACAGGCCACACAGTTCCCTCCAACCGAGTGAGAACGTGTGTACGGGTGGGTAATTATGGTCAAGCTGCGAAATTGTGAGATCGCCGTGCACAAAAAGACCTGACAAAAACTGTGGGCCTCACAACCGTTCGGAAGGAATTTCCGAACAGCTTCGGAGAGCACGCGATAGAGACTGGAGAGTATAACAGAGGTAGGCATGCTTTTTTCTACTCTTCGACCCACTGGTACTTTCAGCATAATCTGCGAAAGTCCTGTTCGCATAGAACAAAGCGTCTACCTCCGATCGAGCGTCAAGGTTAAACGATCGCAACTCCAGTTCATTGATATCTGAATCGTACTCCCGATGTTGCCCACCCTTATGCCAACGTGAATCGGAAGTCGTATTCAGGAAACGGTGAAAATGAGAACGAGCTTGTATCCTTATCTGCTAACTGTGCACGAGCGGGCTTCAATGAAACAATTAGGGGTGTAGGGAGTCGGACGTGAGAGAACCTTCAGCGCAACCACGCGCCAGCCACCAAGGGGGACGAATGCCTACGGACACTCCCGTTGATTTCCAGAGTTTGAGCAAGCTTCGAACTGGCCGGACGGCATTTCCAGTGGCAACGCCCGAAAACTCGTTATTGTGGAGAGTATAATCAACGACGATCGAGATGACGCTGACACCTTACACAGCTACGACTAAAGCCGCGATTCGCACGCCAACACACTAACTTTAAGGTCAGTAGTGTGTACTAGATTTATATATTCAGGGTAAGGTGAGTGGGCGATAGTAATAATGCGCAGTTTTCGAAGCATCTGTAAGAAACACGCTCGGATGAGCGCTTTGATTGCAGATAATTACGAACGATACAAAACAAACAATTATATAACACAGATGTTGAATCCGTCAGCAAACAAGGCGTGTTCGAAGAGAAGAGTGTTGGACTTTACAAAACTGAGATTCACGCGCTGGAAAAGTATAAGAATCTGACGTTCAGACCACAAAATATGATGGTACACTATTTTGCCTAGAGGTGTACTTATCTCAAACTCAAGGTTAGTTTCTACGCCGCAGTAATAACGCGGCACGTCAGCCAGTGAAATGGTAATGTACTCTGTATTTGTACAATGTACTCACCTATGCAGCAAAACAGCAATAGCATACAATGTTGGGTTGTTAATTACAATCACTACACCCAGCGCAGTTAAAAATGAAGCCGGAATTGTCGTAGTAATGACGGTGTTTTTCTTCGCACGCTCAGGTTTTATTGTCTGCGCCGACCTGACTACGGCGACTTCTCCAGTAACCGAATTAATGTCTGAGACAGACTAAGAAACAGAATTCACGGTCTCAGAAGGTGCAGCAGACGGTGAAAAAGATAGCTTTTAAATCTTCGTGCTCATAATTGGTAAAAGACTGATCAGAACTAATGACAAAAATGAACCTGCATAAATGAGGGATTGCGTATCTAAGTGAAAGTTCACACTCGTCGAGAATGGATCATGATTGTTCAGCAATACTCTTAACAGGCATAGTGACCGGTCCCAAGACAACAGAAGATTCAAGCCGTGATATCAACAGAAATAAAAGATTTAACACTGCCGGTGTCGAAGATGAAGAAATTTTGGGGACGACGACTAACAGTACTTCATTGTGTTATGTGGTCGGCAGAATCAACAGATTCAATAGAAATTACAGTAGAAGCAACAGACTAAAAGTCGGATGGGAGAATTCGTCCTTTTGAATAAATCTGAACTAAACGATTCCTCGATCTACGGCATATGGCTTCAATGTAACTTATCTTGCAGCATTTTCGTAGGTTGGAACTGCGAAAGAAGTACTCGAGTCAAAAACGTTTATGACCATATGAATCACGGTTATTCCAACGTTAGACTTAATTCGGATCACTAAGGTGTGGTTGAACTGCCATAAGTATCTGATTATTCGCCTTTTCGAACTGCCGATGTTTTCGATTTGTCTGCCTTCCAGCACTGTTGGCGTCATGTGACAGCTGTTCCTTTATTCACCACGACTATTACACCCTGAAATTGTTTACTGACAGCTTTGACAGAGAGGAAGGATGCCGCTTTTATTGATACCAACCTCGGCTGAAAACTAGGTGTTGGTCGGTAACGTCTAGTGTTTGTTCGAGCAACGCTTAGTCTTCACACAACGTCTACCGATATGCTGGATCACCGATAGTCGCGTCTGTAAGTAACGATCGTCTATAAATTCTGGGCCCAGTCGTATCGGCGTGTTTCTTATTAATAAGATGCTGATGTTCAGAAAGGATATGATAGACCGAACAGTGGAAGACAACGGCAAATCTCGATATTCAATCAGCCAAATATACAAGTTCCGAGACCAACAGTTCGTGTGAATATAATCAAATGGAACAGTCACATAATGGCGAGGCGATCAGGCAAAAATGAAATATGGGTATACATAAACAAAGATCCGGCAAGGAAAAGTAAGGAAGAAAAACCGCGCGGAAACAAGCTCCCGCAAGCAAGCGGTACCAAGATTTAATAATACATCAAGATCAACATTCACGGGACAAATCATTCGTGGCGCGCGTAACTTGAGTGGTATTGCCAGATTGTAAGGAAGGCTCGTAATCGGTATGAAGAATTCCGACGTGAGGAGACGAATCAATGAGAAGGGAATAAACAGCTCAGGGAACCTGGCCACCAACGTTCTATCAACATATAACAATCATCAAACACTCACGCAAGCGGCTGCCTCAACACTAAGAGCAGTGGTTCCTGACATTCATACATCTCTCGGATGAATCTGCTTTTCATCTCCGAAAATACAATTTGCTGCGTGAATTCGAAGTACAGGAAACGCATGGACTTCGTGAGATTCTCTTCTTAATAAAAAGCGTCGAATTTTGTTCCAAAAGCAGCTCCAAAATTGACACGTCGAACTTGCTTGTGTAGTGAAGGATTCAAGGGATCGTACAGAAGTGAAAGGGGCTAATGCAGAAACGCCAGATATTCATTCAACACATACGCATCGTTGCCAATGACGTGAGGAAGGGCGGTACTTCCTTTTCTTTTTTCATACCCCCGCTAGTGATATTTTGAATTTCAAAGCGTTTCGGATAATGCTCGATTTCTCATTAACTTAAGTGGATGTTCATATATTCCAGATTACAGAAATCCATCACGAGAAATATCCTGACCACAACTGACTTCGTTGTACTTAGAAATACTCATTAATATTTGGAAGTGTACTTACTTCAAACCCGAGGCTAGTTTCCACGGAGTAATGACAGCGCAGTACGTTGGCCAACGAGATCGTAGTAAAAGCTCTACTTGTACAGCGTGCATGCAGTTCGACCGAAATAGTACACGACGTTTCGTCACGAACTGCAATCACCACAACCATGTGTCGACAAATTCCTCCATTGATTCAATGAAAAACTGGAAGGTACGCCCAATGTCTCGACAACACATTCAACCACTACTTAAGCTAAATATCGCCAAAAAATATAGAAATAATAAAAATATATATTCTTCAACACATGTGTGAGAGGCACGCTGGGTTAGGCGCGCACACTGCAGATATTTTCAAACGATACAAAACGAATGATTAAACAGTAGCATAAACGTGAAACCTGCCGTCATGAAGGACGCGGTCAGAAGGCAAATGACTGTGGTTTATGAAACTTTGACGCACGCAAAAGGGATAGAGGTAGTTCGCTCACTTCACAGATTTATTTTTTAAAAATGGGACGTTACACTAATCTACGTTTAACAAGGTGGTGGGATGGGCAATTCTTCGAATAGTTCAGGGTCACTCCTGGAAGAAGGCTCGAACGCATCTTTAGAGTGTTTCACTATTAAGGAGTGAACTTGGCGTCCGTCGGTTTGGACGACGAAAGACGGAAAGCTCCGAAATCTGGAGAAGAATTGGGTAGATCTTGATGCAGGACTCCGCCGACTGCTAGGAAAAGTCCGTAATTTGTCAGTCCCACAAGCATCGCGGTCAACTTGTGGTTCTAAGTAATCTTTTGTCACAGACGTTCTCCTAGTTTAACGGATTTTGTGGGAGTGGAGAGAAGAATGCTCCTCCGCATGTTAAATGCAAAACTGTGGAATGAACACATGTGCTGTGACGTATAATATGACATATTGAAATATGCCGTATTATTTTGTGCTCGCCGATAAATCACATGGCGCTGACCGGCAGTTGCGGTGTTTTGCGATGAGTGGATAATCAGCAGCTACTTCTAGAATGTTATGACTAAAACCCCGTGAGGAGTTTCGGTGTCAATTTGATTTATAGAACTGACGTTTAAAATAAACTTTATATTTTATAACACAAATGGTGTTAGGTTATTAATAAGAGGGATACGAGGAGGCGGATACACCAAAAGAGTGAACCAATGCCTTCAGTGCGACTGTGTAAGTAATACAAGGGGGGCATTTCCGCATTTAAGTGTGGGTGGTTTTTCGTATAAAAATCAATCGGATAATATTGTCTATCATTAATCAAATCTTGAATGTGTACCAGGATGGATAGATTATTACGAGTGAATGTATACATGTGGACAATTGCACACAGGGGTTATGGGCATAATATTCTATGTGCACGTCCCAGGTATGATTACATATGCAGTCATTCTGATGAACTCACTAATAAGTGCCGATTTTGCACTTTCAAACAATCTGGGTAATGCGTACACAATAACGCATGTGGATAGAATGATGTCCATTTGTGACGGTCTCATGAGTACGCAGGAGACCAAACGCTAGATGAGGTGTGGTAGACTACAGAGATGAAAAACCGCTTCGAGCGCGCCATTTTTCAAAACAGCCTGCTAGCGGGAGCAGGTTGTGCGTTGTATGTGGCTGACGGTTGAAATTTTCCCGGGTACATTTCAAAAAATTATCATAGGATACACAAAGTTTGGAAACACATACTGCGTTTAACAAAGTAAGAAAGTTGTCTAAGCCTTTTCAAAACGCTGAACGTTATCACCGGATCTGATTATATTCAGAAGTTCATCCCAAATTTTGGAATAACGCGCAATAAGTATGCTACAGCCTATCTTTTTCCGGGCTAGAATGCTTGGCAAAGTGGAAACGTTGTTTCTCAGACTATACTTGGAGGCAGGCTGAAAGTGAACGTAAGACGCTGCAATGAATATATAGGTCTGTAGATGAGTATAGGATTTACAGTCAGTCTTCGTAACAAAGGTGGATCACTACCAAGTTTGTGACGTTCGCTATAGGCGAATGAGGAAGAATATTCTAATAGGCTTTTGATAAATGGTCGCTGGGGGCTTTTACACAAATTCCTCGGATATGTGTAAATAGCAGCGAGTGAATAAGCGATACTAAAGATGAGGGACAATACATTTTATACAGTCATCGCTGCAGCAAGTAGACTGGATGTCCTTTGGATACAGCGCACAGTCCTTTATAATAATAATAATAATAATAATAATAATAATAATAATAATAA